>PVJS01000099.1:0-183205 GCA_004027185.1 Glis glis | reverse complement strand
TCCTCCTCCTCCATTACTGGCTTGCTCTCCCCTCCACCACCTAGAAGACACACCCCTCTGGTGAATGGCGTCCTGATCTCCATTGGTTCAGGACTCTTCTCAATGCTTCTTGGACTATCCTGCCTAGAGAGTGGCACTTGTCTTGTCCCGCTGTCCCCTCTCACTGGCTTTCCTTTTCCTTTTAGACAGTGTTCTGCATTTAGCTCTGTCTCTCCCATCACGAATTCAGCACAGTCTCCCCAGTGCTTGGCATAGAGTAAGTGCTCAGTGAGTGTGTGTTAAGTGAATGAGGGTGGAGCTGCTCTTCCCTCACCTCCCAGGAGGCTCTGCACTGCCTGAAATCTCCCGGAAGCACAAGTTTTAAACCAAGAGTCTGAGCCGCGCATGGTGGCACACGCTTGTAATCCCAGTACTTGGGAAGCTGAGACCGGAGGATCCAGGTTCGCGACCAGTCTCAGCAACTTAGTGAGACCCTCCGCAACTTAGTGAGACCCTGTTTCAAAATAAAGAATAAAAAATAGGGCTGGGGGTGTATCTTGGAGGTAGAATGCCCCTGGGTTCCATTCCCCAGTACTGCAAAATAAATAAATAAATAAATAAATATAAATGAATAAATAAACCAAGAGTCTTACCCCATACCCTTGACCTTGCACCGTGATGTTGGCTATGGCGTGGGTTCCACAGGACCACTGTCACCATGGGACATCTCACTTGGCACTCTCTGAATTGGGACCTGTGTTAGGCAGCTTTCTGACACTGTGACAAAATACCCACGATAAATCAACTTCAAGAAAGAGGAAAGGTTTATTTTGACTCACAGTTTCAGAGGCACCAGTCCATGGCCACTTAGCCCTGTCACTTTGGGCCTGTGATGTGGCAGGACATCATGGTGGAAGTGCAGAGTGGAGGAGATTTGTGCACTTAGTGGTGCCTGGGAGTCTAAAAGAGAAAGAGAAAGGGGCCAGGGCCCAAATATCCCTTTCAAGGGCCGGGCCTCCAGAGACCTACTTTTCCCATGAGACTCCACCTCCTGAAGATTGCTCCGCCTCCCGAGAGTGCTGCAGGCTGGAGATCAAGTCCTCCACACACGGGAGTTGGAGAATACTCAGGATCCAAACTGTAACCAGACCCCCGTAGGAAACTCGGCCAGCTCCTCCAGGGCTGCGTCTTGCAGATGCTCCTAATGCAAACTTGGAAAAAAAGTCCTAAGCTTAAACCCACATATGCACACACACAAACACACACAAACAGAAAGCATAAGTTTGCTGGTGATGTGAAGAGGTTCAATGCTCACTAAATCCTGCCTGTGATTGTGGAGGAAGACCTTCAAATGAGACATACCCTGTGGAGGAGGGCCAGGGTCCTGCTGGCCACAGCCGGGCCTGTGGGTGCCTCCAGCACTGTCCGATCCAACAGGAACTCCTGTCATCCCATGTGCTGAGCACCCAAGTGAACAGTTTTCTCCACCTCGGGGTGATACCATCTTTGTGGGCACCTCTTGAGTGCTTTCTGGTCCCACTTTCTCCTCTGCCTTGGAAGAACATTGCATCCTAGGGTACGGTCTTGAGCTAGCATTGAGTCTGAGCCCTAGCTCCACAACTCATCGGATGTGTGGCCTTGGACAGGTTAGTTGACCTCCTGTGCCTCAGTTTCCTCATCAGTAAAATGGGGGGGAGGATAAGAACAGTATAGATATTGAATGAGTATATGTCAAGTCATTAGAACAGCGCCTAGCAAATTAGAGTCATGAACAAATGCTAACAAAGATGAGTGTTGGTAAGAGCAAGAGGCCTGCAGGAACTCTCCCTTTCCATCAGCTCTCTTGCAGCCCTGGGTATGCACACCTTGGCCAGTTCTGTCCTGAGTAGGTGTCCAGTGGCTCCCTCCACCATTCTGCATTCTGTTTAGACTAGAGACACTGAGGTTGAAAAGTGACTGGGTCAAAGCAATAGAGTAAGCCAGGATCATTCAATGGATAGAAAGTCACGGAAACTCATAGGAGACCCGGCCTCCACCCCGAAAACATCCTGGCGAATCCACAGTGACATGCCAGCCCTGCAGCCACTGGGGTGCTGCCTGGAAGCTCTGGGGGTGTTGATTTCCTTGAGACCTATGTCTCAGGGTGCTTTGAAATCCTTCAAGTCCCACATCAGGGCTCAGGTCCAGCATCCCTGGGGTACCACCAAGGAGGGAACCCAGCAGGCTCACATCTGGGAAAGCCAGGACCCTGCACCTAACAACTTAGAAGGAAGAGTTCCCCCAGGCCTCGCCGACCTTCCTCAGACCACACTGCACACCAAGTCATCCGCCTAGCCTCTCAGACCTGAGCTTCAGTATGGACAGTCTCCCAGCCTTCCTGGTTCCCTTTCTATACCCACACTCCAAGTGTTTCCCCTAACAAGTTTTGCATGTCTCATCTTTTCTGAGTGTCTGCTTATCAGAATATTTGGAACTGACCTATGCACAATAAACCCTTGTGTTCCCAGTGAGGTATGTATGTGCACAGGCAGGCAGAATTCGGGCCCTTCCACAATGTCTCAACTACACCTGCCACAAATGGTCATTTAAGAATACCTGTATGTAGGAAGTCAATTATCTAGTCATTTATTTTAGCTGGGCATGGTGGCACGCACCTACAATCCTAGGACTTGGGATTGCAGGTTTCAGGCCAGCCTCAGCAACTCAGCAAGGCCCTCAGCAAACTTAGTGAGACCCTGTTTCAAAATTAAAAAGTAAAAAGGGCTGGGGGTGTAGCTCGGAGGTAGGATGTCCCTGGGTTCAATTCCTAGTACCAAAACAAACAAATAAACAAAAACAAACAACCAAAGCATGTACCAGGAGGAATTGTCTCTATGGACTGAAAAGATCAGTTTGCTTATTCACTCAACAAAGATGTCGATTTTCTGCTCAACCTAGTGTCAGGACCCAGGTTGGTGGGGGAAAGAGCAGGAGAAGACAAGTTCAATTCAGATAATTTTGTTGAAGCTGGGGCAGAGCGAGGGACACCCTAGAGTGGGAACTTGAAGCAGATGCGGGTTGAAGAACAATGACAGGCGGCTGTGCCTAGATGGAAGGGGAAGAGCATGTCTGTGCCCAGGTCTATAGCAGCACAGCCTGATGCCAGTGTGGCTTGGCATAGCAGCTGACAGCAGTGTGGCAGAACTGGGCTGCTGGGTTCCGAGTCCCCTGGGCACCACACAGGAGCTGTGAGAACTTGCCTGTGTTTCTACGTCTCTGTGCCAGACCATCGCCTTGGCAAAAGGGGGGAGCCATGCCTCACAGGCCTGTGGGAGTCTGAAGTCCTGTATAAGTTCAGAGACAGTGAATGGTGTATGGTGGAGATTGAATTCAAGGGTATTTGCACTACCCTTGTACTCTGAACTACACTCCCAGTCCTTTTTATTTTTATTTTAATTTGGGACAGGGTCTCACTAAGTTGCTGAGGTTGGCCTCGAACCTGCCATCCTCCTGTCTCAGCCTCCCAAGTACTGGGATTCCAGGTGTGCCCAGCTGCACTCTTCAATGATCCATCATTTTGGCTAGTGAGTCAGCAGTGTCCGGCCACGGGGAGGTGTACAGGGTGACTGGATGGTACTGAGGACTGCGGCGCTTCTCTGCACACAGTAACTGCCATTTCTGGCTCTTCTGCACTTGTTAAGAGTGGTGCATAATCATCTCTGAGTCCCGAATCCAAAGCACAAGAGGCACCAAAGAACTCCAAGTCAGCCTGGGGAAAGGGTATAAACATAGACATGCAGCCTCCCAGAGGAACCTCAGAACCATCTGGCTTTCCCTCCCACCCAGAGTAGGAAAGCCCCTCACCGCACCCCACAAACATAGCCTTCAGCTTCTGCAATTCTGCTTCCTGAAACAGGTCCTCCCCAGGCAGCTCACAGGGCGCTCCCCAACTGTTAGAAAGTCTGTCCTTCCATGATGCCCAAGAAGTTTATCGCCCGGTAACTCCAAACACTGCTTCTGGTTTTCCATTTGGAATTCCAGAGAGAAGTCAGCTCCTTCATCAGCAACCCCCCAACACACACACACACAATTTGAGGCATATTGGCTGTTTTGAATAATTTCTTTGGGGTGCGAGTGCCCCCTGCATCTAACTGCTCTCCCCAGGACCTCGCCTCCAAACCTGGTGCCATCTTGATGGCTTTCCTCCAGGGTAGAGCCACCCATGTAGCTGGGTGTGGGGACTTGCCCTAGATCCCCACTTTGATGAAAGCTTGAGCCCAATTTTAATCTGCTGCCGGAGGGGACCCCATTCTGGAAGAAATGCCCACCTGCAGCTAGAAGCTTCCTTTTCCACCAGCTGCTTAATCAATAATCGAGGTGCCACCATTATCATCTCTGGTGACTCACGTGGCTTCTCAATAGATTTAAGAATTGCATGGGGGAAGGGATTCCCTTTCTTAGGTGGCCCTTCGTCGCCCACACTTACATGTTGATTGCTCTCTGGGAACCGTGATATTTCTACCATTCCAGATGCTTCTTGATGTGCATACGGTCTCACACGCTACGTAGTCATAGATACACACATCTTAAGAGAGTGGCAATATCTTTGGATAGCATAAAGCGTTCTCAAAGAGCTATCTAATTGTCTCCATCTTAAGTTTCCTTTGCAGATTTACCAGCGGTGGTTTTGCGAATGTCTAATCTAGACAATACTTGATGAATTGGCCTGAACAAAATCGTCCCATAATCTAATTCAGCTATGGTTAGATCGCCACCACTTTAGCCTTATCTCATCGGGACCCGTGACCTTTACAATAATCACATTGTCCTCTCCTTGCAACTTTAAATTCTTTTCTAATAGAGGGGGACATCCCAGCCCCAGCACTGCCTTGCTTCTTTCTGAAAGAAATTTGAAACCTACCTGCAGTAGCTCTAGAAATGGTTTTCCACGAGTGACACTTGGTTAGCAAAAAACAAAAGTTGAAAATTTGGCAGAAAGTTTGCATGCTGCATACCCAAGTGAATATTTCAGCTTTTATTTTTTGTTTTGAAAATACAAAGTCTGAGTGGTAGTTGTTCTTTCTGAGTTAACTCAAAAGTCCTTTTTGTTAACACACATTTCTAAGTTATAAAGATTTACCTACTCTAAAAGCTCCAAACTATTCTTTTTTGAAAGTGTGTAGGTATGGAATATCGTCATAATCTAGAAAATATTTTTTCTCTTATCACTTCCCACATAGAAAATATAAATGTCTGGCCACCCCTAACAGTTATGTAAGCAAATTATTTTGACCTCTAGTATAAGTTAGAAAGTTATGTACATACACCTACATTTACACACATACACACCTATATGTAAGAAATATATGTAAGAAAGGAACTTTTTTGGTTCTAAGAATTGAACCCAGGGCCTTGTGCATGCTAAGCAAGTACTCTACTACTGAGCTGCACCTCCAGCCCCCAAAGAACTATTCTATTGGAAGAAAAAAATGGCTTGGAGCTACCTAAACAGTATGCAGCAGAGATAAACATTTTGACTCAGGAAATACTTGCTGTGGTTCTGAGATCAGCATGCTGAGATCCATTTTTATTTCTCCTCTTTGGACATCCAGAAAGTTCTCTCCACTGCCTCACCTGCCCCCCACCCCCCAAATCTGTGCAGAGGCCTGGCCGTGGCTTCCCTGCAAACTTCTCACCAATTCAGAAACCATTCCATTTCCTGTCTCCATTCTGCCTTTCTTGGCTGAAACGGAAGTGAATCCTTTGGAAAGCGGTGAAATTGTTATTCCTTCTTAATAATTATTTTCACTTATTCCCCATAGGAAACTTTAAATCCCTGCCATGTGCATGTGCCGGGCTTGTACAGGATCTGAGACCTGGTCCCTGCCCACCCGCCAGTGTCATCCATTAGCTCCAGTGACATGGTAGAGTTCCAGCCACTCTTGGCCCTCTGCCTGTTTTCTTATTTCCTGCTGGTTCACCTGTATGATTCTTTCTCCTATCTTGAGACTCCCTGTAGCTGCTGCCTTCACGCCACACCCTTCCCCACTTCCAGGGCTCGGCCACTGTTTGTCTTTTTGGCCTGAATATGGATGCATGCCCCAGCTGGCAATTTCCAGAAGAGGAGGTTGAGTCAGAGTGAGAACACAATGACTTCCCTGAGGTCCATAAATGTCAACTTGAGGATTAAAACCAGATTTTCAGACTCTAAATCCAATGTTGCTTTTTTGATATCACACTCTCCATATCATTTCCAAAGTGGAATTAATTAGACCGATCCCATAGGGCAAGAGTCAAGAATAAACAAAACGAAGGAAAAGCCCATTTTATCAGCAATAAACTACTCTAACTGGGAGACACTGGAAGCCTACATTTTCTACTTTTAAGGTCTGTGTCATTGGGCCAAGGCCCCTTCTGGGGTTCAGTTACCTCATCTATAATTAATATTAATATGTGCCTATAGTCCTGGTTTTGTTGTAAGGCATTTATCCGAGTCCCTAGCATACAGTAGATGCTCATTATAAGTCAGTTCCTCTGTGTTTAGGAACTCAATGATCGCTGGGACTAATGAGAGGTGGACCAGGGGAATCAATGTAAAAATAAAAAAGACTAAAACCTGCAAAGAATACACTCAAACAACTATTTTTACAATGTCCTAAACAGAATGAAAAGTTTGCAATCTATCCCAGGGGTATTAATTTTCAAGAGTGATCAGCCAGGTGTGGTGGCACATGTCTGTTACTCCAGTATCTGGGCGGTTACTGGGAGGTCCATGGCCAGCCTCGACAACTTAGTGAGATCCTCAGCAGCCTAAGAAGACCCTGTTTCAAAATAAAGGATAAAAAGGGATGGGGATGTATTGGGGTATATAGGGGCAAAGGAAACATAGCCTGATAGCAAGGAACAGGCTTTATTTAGGGCTAAAACCTAGAAGAAGCCATCTGACTGGGGAGAGAGCCCACGAGAGTCAGAAAGCCCCCCTCCTTACCCAAACACATAAAATCTCTAAGACCCCACAGCGTCCACAGGATGTAGCTCAGAGGTAGAATGCCCCTAAGTTCAATCCCCAGTAACAAAAAAAAAAAAAAAAGAGAGAGAGAGAGAGCGAGAACAACAGAGTGGTAGCCCCTTTCCCAGCTGCCCTCCTTCCTCCTTCCATGCCTCCAGTGCTAGGTGAGTTAGCTGTCTCTGGTGGACTGGAAACTCCACTGGCTCTAGCACGAACTGCGCTTGCCCTCAGAGGAGCAGGAGGAGGAGGAGGTGAGGGCCCAGGCTCTGGAAACCTGTTTAAGACAACATGAGAAGCCACTCACGTTCTTCCAAATAGGTGAAATTTCGCTTTCAGCTTTATTTACCTGAGAATGGATTTCAGTTTGAAGAGGGCTTTATGTCTTTGGAGGCGAAGCACCCAAGATATAAGCAATTTTCAACAAGAGTACTACACATTTGTCTTTATAACAATTTGTGTGTAACAGCTTTTATGCAAATGACACTAAAGTGCCACCTTTTTTTCTAAATTGGACATTTTTATGGTTATAATTTTCTTCTGTAATAACAGCAAAAAAAAAAAAAAAGGCTGTCCCCATGGAGTTGAACATTTCATCTTCAAGCAGCATCTTGTGAAGTTGGAATGACAAGTTTCTTTCATTTGCACCAAGAATGACAAAAAAAAATGTTCTTTGTCTGCCTTGTCTTAGTTTTCAGGGGCAGCTCAACTTCAAGGCCCTCTGCCCCTCCCCCTTCCGCATCCCCCCAGCACTCAGAGAGATCCGATGAAACTCAACTTCAAGGCTCCCCAAACACTGCTTGCTCTTTCTCCTTCTGAGCCGAGAGGCATAAATTACCTGGTTGGATTTCAGTTTTACCACATTGTTGGGTCTTTTGCATTCAGACCCACTTTCCCCCAAGTCAGACAGGTGACTTTTAGAGACAATGGGGTTTAATTGACTACAATACAATAGAATTTATATACAGTATTCCAGGAAACTATCCCGAGATACTCATAGAATAATCCACGTTATTGTTGCTTAATCGACCGAAAATTTGTGCAGAGAAAACAGAAGACAGCGTGCATTTCAAACAATGACTTAAATTTATCCAAGGACTCGGCTACACAATATATAGAATTTGCGGTAGCAGAGGTCTTTGGGAAGAGCGAATCTAGAAGGTCATAGCAAGCCCTGGGCGGGAGGGGTAGGAGAAAAGACAAAGGCCTGTGCCCCGTGTGTCCTTGCAGAGTTGCACCATCTCTCTGTGCTTCTGAATCCTCAATTGTAAAAAAAAAAAAGAAAAAGAAAAAGTTATTTCCTGAGAGTTTTCTTAAGAGGTGATGTTTGGAAGGGGTTTCTTAAACACGGTCAGAGAAACTTGCTGCAGTATGTATTAGTTCTGGATTTGTGGAATTTGGAGAGAGCAAGAGAAGGAGAAATTGAGAGGCAAGAGGCAAAATTCAAAGTTTCTAGAGCATAAAGCAACTTGGTGTATACCATGGAGGAAAGAAAGAGACTAGAACTTGGCTTTAAGGCATCTAGTCTTGAACCCAAAGATGTAGAACATTCCAGGCATTTGACATTCAGGAAATAAACTGTCTTTCCAAACTTTCATTTACCTTGTCTTAGTATATTGGAGGTGCTATAACAAAATACCTTCAACTGGGTAATTAATAAACAACAGAAACTTATTGCTCACTGTTCTGAAAGTTGGGAAGGCTGGAGATTAAGGTGTTGGCAGATTCTGTGTCTGGTGAGGACTGGTTACCCACCTCATCATGACTTTGTCTGGTGGAAGAGGCAGGAAGGCTCTCTTGATTCTGTTTTTTGTTTTTTTTTTAGTACTGGGGATTGAACCTAGAGACACACCCCCATCCCTTTTAAATTTTTTTCTTTGCTTTTTATTTTGAAAAACAGTGTCTCACTAAGTTGTTGAGAGTCTCACTAAGTTGCTGAGACTGGCCTTGGACCTGTTATCTTCCTGTCTCAACCTCCCAAGTCCTGGGATTACAAGTGTGGGACACCACACTAGGCTCAATCCTCTTTTATAAGGGTGCAAATCCCAATCACAGGGGCAGCCTCTTAGGGAGCTAAGAGTCCACCTCTTACTATTGTCACATGGCAGATTAAGTTTTAACATATGAATTTAGAGGGGGGGGTCAGAAGCATTCAGTCAATAGCAATTCCTAGGACCCACAAATACCTATCTCCTAAGCTTCTTGTGAAGACTAAAAGAGGTCAGGATAACCAAACATGTGAATATTTACAAATTGGTGTTTATGTTATTGATGTGAGGAGAACTCCTCTTTTCCCCATTGAACTAAAATTTTGAAGCCACCCAGAAAACACCTGTCATGTCCTCGATACTGCCCAACCCAAAGGGTTGTAATTTCTGATTTGAAAGTTCACACCCCTGAGGGCACCATTAAAAAAAATTATACCATGTTCCTGGCTTCTTTCCTGGGGTCACATAGTCTCCTCCTCCCACACTTCCTGGGCTCAGATCTGGGTAGGCCCTAGAGAATAGCATGACACAGTCTCCATCCCAGATGTGTCAGCTCGGGCTCTAGTAGGTAGGTACAGGGCTTCAATTGGGAGGGGATAAACTGGAGCTTCCTGGGGAGTGGTCTCTTTGCTGGTGGAACACTGGCTGATTTTTTTTTTTTTGCGGTACCGGGGATTGAACACAGGGGTGTTCTACCTCTGCGCTACACCCCCGGCCCTATTTTTTTATGCTTTATTTTGAAACCGGGTCTCATGAAGTTACGGAGGGCCTCACTAGGTAGAGAGAGAGAGAGAGACAGGGAGAGAGAGAAACAGGGAAAGAGAGAGAGAGAGCTGAGGCTGGCCGCGAACCCGGATCCTCCGGTTTCCGCCTCCCAAAGTACTGGGATTACAAGCGTGCGCCACCACGCCCGGCGCCACTGGCTGATTTTCACTTTCTCCCTTAACTCTTTGTGAATTATGTGAACATATTTTTATGATGAATATATTTTTTAAAAATCTATTTTTATGGTGAAATGAAAAAAAATCCCTCATAGCAAACGTAGCTCAAAAGAGAAGTTGATCGTTTTTGATACACAGATTTTGGATTGGAAATATTTTCAATAATAAATGGAATGTGGAAGTTACTATAACACAATATAGATGCATATATATTTACTTATATGTGTGTCTAGAAGCTAGTGTGCCGATATGTGTGTATATTATGTGCGCGATAAGTTGTGTGCAGATATGTATGTGTATACGCACACATGTCAACACAGAGGAGTTTTTGCAAGGGTACTTCTGTGGCTCCGGCCACTTAGTGGGACCCCTGTTCTATGATTCCCCAGTCCTGGCTTTCTCATTGCCCCATGGAGAAGATACCTTGGAGTTGATAAATGGTTTCCTTTCATCCAGCTTCCCTGGATCCCCTACGTCTCAGTACACAGGTAGGACCATAGCCCTAAATATATGTATTTATATATGTACTGGGGATTGAGCCCTGTACCACATTCTACCTCTGACTACACCTGCAGTCCTATTTAATTTTTTATTTTTTTTGTTTTGAACAGGACCTCATTAAGTCGCTGAGGCTGGCCATGAACCTGTGATCCTTTGGCTCACATGGCTTTCAATTCCAGCTTACAAATCCTTCTGAGGCTGTCCCTCTGGCAATATAGAGGAGTGGGAGCCTGGTCCCTGGGGTCCCTGTCCTCACACTGCCACTTGCCCAGGAGGCCCGTTATTTATCCTTTCTTCTGCATGTCAGTCTCCTTGTTGAAGAATAGAGAGAATAAGGACAATACCAGAGGTTGCTGGGGGATTAGAAGCACCTCCTGACCTATGCTGGTCATTTGCTAAACATCACTTCCTTTTTCTCTGATTTGATGCCTGAGGACCCGGATGGAGACATTGAACCCAACTGTTAGCTCATGAGTAGGATTTTAGGTTTTCCAGGGGGAAGTAATCGTGAAGACATAGTGCTTTCCACCATCACCCACTGGACAGATGAGAACACCAAGTATCAGAGCGGGAGGTACCTCAGTGTTGGCAGCAAGGTTCAGTCCACGGTCCAGCCAGATATCTACAAGGGAAATCCAGCCCGTGGTTTTGTCCCCCAGATCAACCGGCATCGGTAGCACAGTTTTAACTTGTGTTCCGGCAAACAAAACCGCTTAGGGGACAGTGTGCAGACATTAGCATAGTTACCCATGCTCCCAGAAACCAAATACTAAAACACAGCGCCGTTCCAGGACCGCTGCACAAGACAAAGCGATTTGCATGGATCTTTTGTGAGCTTTCCTTTGCAGTGGTGGAAACTCATTAAAATCTCATGAAATCATCTCCCTACCATGTGGAGCAATGCGAGCGGCCACCCTTAAAGTTAATGTGTGTGTGTTCAAGGAGCGGGGCGGGAGGCGCATGCATCCGAGGCAGCTCATCACTGGATCCAGCTGCCCTCGCACGGGAGCACTCCTTAGCATATTTTAATTACTGTCTGCCTGCCCCTGTAAATAAATGAGCCAGTGGCTGGAGCTTGGAGCAGGCTGGGGACGGAAGCCGAGGCGTGGAGTCCCAGCGGCCCCTCAACTTGCAGCAGGACTGAACTTGGGCACGATTGTGCCAGGGAGAAGAAAGGCTGCCGGCCTACCTGGGATTAATGAGTACCCAGGGAATGTGGGATGGCTCTAGGCTGGAGCCGGGGTCATTAAATTCTGCTGGTCATTAATCCCCTGGAAATGCCCAGGGCTGGGGTCATTATTCTTGGGAGATAAAAAATTCAGGACCGAACAGCGCAAGAGAATGAATATTGTGCATTTCCCACAGTGGCGGTGTGTTTTCCAATTTGTTGGCAGAGTCCAACTGCAGGAAAACAAATCTTCTTTTCATACCTCTACCGTGCGTGCATTGATCATCCCCGCTTTAAATCGGAATTTATTGGGCATTTTTGGTGCTTACCTACTGTGTGTTGGAAGCCATTGTAAGTTTGATTTCCTCTAGCCCTCTAAGAGATAAAAGTCACACTCTTGAGTTTAATGATGAGGACACCTTAGGTCAGAGAGTGTAAGTGACTTTGATAAAGTCACACAGCTGAACAGGGATCAGACAGAATCCATAGCTCATTCATTCTTTTCTTTTCTTTTCTTTTGTGAAGCAGGGTCTCACTAGGTTGCTGAGAGTCTCACTAAGTTGCGGAGGCTGGTCTTGAACCTATGATCCTCCTGTCTCAGCCTCCCAAGTACTGGGATTACAGGTGTGTGCCATCACACCCAGCTTCATTCATTCTTCAAGCTTGGTGCCTTGCTCATCTGTTACAGCTGCCTGCCCAGCTGTGGACATTATTTAAGCAGCATATGAGACCTTGTATTCAGATCCCTCCATCTGGTTGTCATCTTTGGAGTTTTTCATTCATTTCCACAAGTCATGAAGGAAGTTCAAGCCCACTTTGAAATTGCTGTGATGCCTGGTATCATTTGTAGCGACAGCCTCTGGGCACATACCACCTTCTTGAAGAGGGGCTGAACTTTTTAAATAGAACCCTGACTTGTACCAAGCTAACTACCGATATAGGCTATATGATGATGATGATGGACTAAAACCATCATGCGCCAACAGCACGTGCGAGTGGGCCCACAACTGTTCTTCTCTGTGCCTCAGTTTCCTTATCTGTAAAATGGGGCTGTTGATCATGCCACCTTATGAGATTACTGCGAGACTGGAGGGGCTGGTATTTGTAGTGCACTGAGAATAGTGCCCGACACAGAGTAAGAAGCATAGACGTGCTTAAAAAAGAAAATACAGTAAGACAAAAAAGTAAATCGCAATAAAGAGCAAAGTACATATTAATGAAAACATATAGGGTCACACAAGGGACTCTGGTTGATAATGGAGAACCCTTAGCGGAACAAGGGAAGTGGTACAAGGGAAGGAGGAGGGCAAGAAAGAAGGGAATTAATGGAATTACTATCATAAACAATATGTACATGTAAAAATATACCAATATCATTCTTGGTACTTCATATGGGTGGGGGGAAGTGGGGGGCACTAAGAGCTGTGTGCATATATGTTAACATCAAATAGATATTCATTGCAATGTAAGACTCCAATGCACCAATAAAAGCACGTTAAAAAAATAAAGAGCAAAGTAAACTCATATACAATAAGATAGTAAGATAAAATTAGATTAATAAGCCAAGGCAAGAAGGTTCTACTGTAAGGAGCATCTGTCCTTTCAACTCCTCTAGTATGTTTGAATGAACAGATGATTTTTAGGTAGTTACTGGCCTTTACTACAACTTTGAAATGGCTTCCACCATCGACAGTTTTATAGATACCCACTTGCTACTTTCATTTGGCTCCTGCAAATGCAGAAACCAGCAAAGCTGGTCTTGTTTGTTGTTTGTCTTTCAGATATTTTGCACTAGCCTTATGAGTTCTTTTGCATGCAAAAGAAAAAAGAGGCAGCAAAGGGTTTGGGCACTTTGAATTCCTACTATGTGCTTGGAACTTTATATGAAGCAACTCCACAAGGAAAGTGATTTTTATCCTTATTCTGCAAAGCTTCTAGGCCTTTGAGGGTTAATAACACCTGGCTCCAGTCACCCAGCTGGAAGGGTAGATGAGGATTTGAACTCAGAAAACCTCTAGAGCTTTGATTTGTTCAGCACTAACAAACAAAAAGTTGTGTAACTAGCCAGGTATGGATGGTGAGTACCTGTAATCCCAGTGACTCTGAAGCCTGAGACAGGAGGATCACAAGTTTGAGGATAGCCTGGGCAATTTAGCAAGACCCTGTCTCAAAATAAAAACCAAAAAAAGGCTAGGGTATAGCTCAGTGGTAGAGTACTCATGGGTCCATGAATTCAATCCCCAATGCTTCAGACAAAACAAAATAAAACAAAACAACATCCAAAAAGAAAAAGAAAAAGAGTTGTCTAACCATTTAATGCATAAATTGTAACACTAATATATTATTATATTAATTTGTTAACATAATTATTATATTAATGATTATTATATTAATTTGTTAGGAAACATTTTATAATAAGAGTGGAAAGCAAAAGAAAAAATAATTAAAAATTAAGTGTAATCTTTCCGGCCCAAAAATCTATTTTCTTCAGTCCAATTTCCTTCTCAGTCATAATCACTGAAAAGACTCAAGTTTAATTCAACTGTTTCCGCCTAATATTAATCCAAGATGGGCAGTTTGAAGAAATCCTCTCATTCTGAACATTTTCTTAAGAAACAAAACACTAGTTACATTATTTTATGGCCATAATTGAATTCTGTCCAGCTTCGGATAATTACCCATTAGAGCGGTGTAGGTGATTTTTAAGTATTGCGTCAGGAGAAGGGTTAAGTCTTCCCGGAGCAGTGATGAGCCCGTGCACTGAACGAAAGCAGGCCATATGTCTGTTAGGAAACTCCGGCCTCCAGCCACTCCGGGAGGCTGAGCCTGGGGAGTTCAGCGTCCTCCACAATCAACACCAGATGCATTTACGTTGCTTGGAAAATCCCTTTTATTTATGATGTGAGTTGAACATCTGCAGTCCCAGAAGTCTTGCCATGAAGGTGACTGGCCTGGGATACTCACCCTCTGCATCTCTGATATGCAGGGTGACCACATTCATTCATTCATTCAATACATGGTTATTAAACAACTTTGCTTTGAAGGCACTGTGTCAGGACACTGCTTTGTGAACGATGAGGTGCCTCTGGGGTGATGTTGAAGTGCAGATTCGGATTTGGTAGAGTGGGGATGAAGGTGTGCAATGTTCCTCAGGATCCCTGGAGGACGCAAAGGTAAGCACAGCATCGCAGCACAGCACACAGAGCATAAGCAACCAAGTGTGGGCCAAAAGATTTCAAAAACTGACAAACACTAGGAAAAAATAAAGAGAACCTGGACTTGAGGATTCTGGACACATAGGATGTTCCGGGAAGGCTGTTTGCCTCTCTCAGAAGAGGCAGGAGGCCTCTTCTGAGGCCTCCTGCCTCTGGAATGCAGAGGCCATTCCCTCTGCATTCCAGGCAGAGGGAACGGCAGGTTCAAAGATCCTGAGGTAGAAACAAGTGGGTTGTGTTTAAGAAAAAAGATGCTCTGCAGGGTGTGGTGGTACACACCTTCCAGTACCAGGATTAATGGACAGTACCAGTAAGCCAGTACCAGTAAGACAGTACTAATCCAGTACCAGGATTATGAGACAAGCGAATCACAGGTTCAAGGCCAGCTTCGGCACCTCAGTGAGAACCTCAGCAACTTAGTAAGACCCTATTTCAAAACAAAAATAAAATAAAATAAAAAAGGGCTGGAGAGTGTAGCTCAGAAATAGAATGCTTCTGGGTTCAGTACCCAGTACCCCCCCAGAAAGAAGGAAGGAAGGAAGGAAGGAAGGAAGGAAGGAAGGACAGAAGGGAGGAAGGGAGGGAGGAAGGGAAGAAGGGAGGAAGGGAGAAAAGAAGGAAGGGAGGGAGGGAGGGAGGGAGGGAGGGAGGAAGGGAGGAAAAGAGGAAGGAAGGGAGGAAGGGAGGGAGGAAGGAAGGGAGGAAGGAAGGAAGGGAGAGAGGAAGGGAGGGAGGAAGGAAGGAAGGGAGGAAGGGAGGAAAAGAGGAAGGAAGGGAGGAGGGAGGGAAGTCCAGTGTGGACCAAGTAAGAGGAAGAGACAGGAAAGGACCAGGTGTGTCAGGCCTGTAGATTACAGGAAGCAGTTTGGATTTTAATCCATTTTATGAGATGGTCTGGGTAGGCCTTTGACATATTTGGAATGACTTTTCCATGAAATTCTTTAGCTATGGTGTGGAGGGAGAGTTTAAAGGGGTAAGAAGGGAAGAAATACACCAGGTTAGGGGTCTTGGTTGGGGTCTGGGAGAGAGACAGCAGTGGTTTGAATTGGGGATAGCAGCAGGTGGATTGATAGCATTTTTGGAGGCAGTATCAACATGTTCATCATTTTATTTTTGTTTTTGGCAGTGTTGGGGATAGAACCCAGGACCTCATGCATGCTAGGCAAATGCTCTACCACTGAGCTACATCCCCAGCCCTGGTCATTCTCTTATGAACTGAGGGACTTGGGTACTGTTGCTGTGTGTGTCCCATCCTGGGTGCTGTTTGCCCACACTAAGCTCTAGGAAGACTCAGTACAACCTGGGAGGGAGATGGGGGTGCGAGGGGCAAGGGAGGGACTGACTCCACGGGCTGGAGCCACTCCCTGTGTCAGTGTTGGCGATGTGAATCCCCTCTCTGAGCCTCTGAGTCCATGTCTATGAAATAATAGGAGTGAACTAAGGATGGCTTAGATCCCGCTCAGATCAAAACGTCTGCAAGGATGACATTCCATCCTTTAGATTTGTCTCTTTGCTTGTTTCTGCAATGTTTTGTGAGCCTTGGGGTAAATCATGTGATGGGTTAGTCTGAGCACCATGAATTGAGACTGAAGAAATAAGTCAGCCAGAGTAAGTCAAATGAAAAAAATAAGCCCCTCTGCACTGATTTAAGAGAGGCATTGACTGCAACCTGGAAGCCCCTGGAGTCCTCCGCCTCAGATGCCCAAGCTGGGTGGAGTTAGCTACCTCTGCACGCCTCTGTTTCCCGATCCATGAAAACTGCATGGTGTTGTTGCTTGGGTTAAATGTGTTAGTGTAAGCCAGGCTTGGTGGCTCTTGCTTGTAATTCCAGTACTTGGGAGGCTAAAACAGGAG
This sequence comes from Glis glis, assembly GCA_004027185.1. Classification (NCBI taxonomy): domain Eukaryota; kingdom Metazoa; phylum Chordata; class Mammalia; order Rodentia; family Gliridae; genus Glis; species Glis glis. The sequence goes on along the minus strand of PVJS01000099.1, from coordinate 166,574 downwards.
GATCGCAGGTTCATGGCCAGCCTCAACAACTTGTAAGGCCCTCCGCAACTTAGTGAGACCTTGTTTCAAAATAAAGAATAAAATAGGGCTGGGGGTGTAGCTCAGAGGTAGAATGCTCCTGGGTTCAATCCCCAGAACCACACATACACACACACACACACAAAATGTGTTAGTGTAGGTTAAATGTTAACTCATAAAAGCGTCCCACTCAAGGCAAGCACAGTGTGCACCGCGATATTACTACTGCGGCTATTGCTGCCAGGGTAGCAATATGATGATTATCTGGGTATATATTCATGGCAATTTCATTGGATCACAGAAAAGGCCCTTTTTCCTCTGAACTTGATGGATTTATGGTTCATAGTACATTTAGGGAAGGCACAGGGACAGAAAGGAAAAGGACGTCGGGCCCCCCGAGGGCCTATGTTGAACCTCAGCTGCATCATTCATCAGCTCTATGGTGTGGGAAAGGGAGTTGTACTTTCTGAGCTGAGCCTCATTCTGCTCCTCTGCACATTGAAGACGATGATGTTAAAGCTCAAGGCAAAGATTAGATGTAATGTCTGCTAGGTGATCAGCACAGCCCCCCGACCAGCATAGATCCCTTCTCCATAGGATACTCAAGTACCCACAAATACTTATCAATAGCTTCTGATATGCTTGGTACTATGCCAGGTGTCAGAAATACAGATGTGACCCCAACTTCTCTGGGTAGAGCATCTGGCACAGAAGACGAAAAGTGCAGGGAATGAGAGGGGCATCCGCTAGGGCGATGCCACCTTACCTCAACAGGAAGGACCCTTGGAGGAGGTGACATTTCCACTACTATTAGAGTTCCGGTTGTCAGTCATTCAGATGTCTCTTATTGGAGTCCAAGGCACCTTGCAACCGGTCATGTTTGTGGTCAGTTACATGTAGACATCACACAACGATTGTGGATTGCTTTTGATCTGCTGGGTCATAAAAGAAAGTTTCCCCCATTGAGGCAGGCAAAATAAGCCACCCACTGACCCCGCCTCAGAGTCCCCTGTGTGTCCCAATCCCTATAACCTGTTGTTCTGCTGAATGCATTCTGCTCTGTGGGTAAAACTGAAACCACTGTCACACAATCAGAAGTACAAGATGGTTTAATATGAGACAATGATAAAAACACGAAGGCATCCCACTTCAACATATAAAATCGGTAATGTTAAAGCAACACAGGGAATTCTCTGCACCCAAGGTAGTGCCAACAATATAAATTAAAAACACAGAAAAATGAAGTATCAAGAAAGAGAAATTTATATATGGCACCAGTCTGGGGTGAATCGAAACCTCCAGAGTAAAGCTGGAAGGTTCTGTCAGCAGGCTCTCTGCAGTCCTGGTCAGAAGAATGGGTCCCAGGCAGTAGGGCCGCTCAATGGATGAGGCTTCTAAGAAGCTCAGTCCTTCTCCCGTTTATGGGGAGGGCTGCCTGAACTTGGTGTGAACTCACGAGGGCATGCTTTTTGGTGGTGGCCCAAGGTGGGCTGGTGGTCTCATGTCCCATCAAGCCGATTTTTCCTGGCATCTTGGCCTTGGAAAGTCTGGTGAGCAAGTTGATTTACTGAGTGTATTGCATGGTGAAGACAAAGTGATGGACCGAGGTAGTTTAAAAAAGCCATCAGTATATCAGGTTAGCAAAGAGGAAAGTGATCTTCCCATTCCAGGGAAACAAGCTAAGAAAGACAGGGGAGAAGATTAAAGGGAGGGGGCAAAGGAAACAAGCTAAGAAAAACAAAGGCGAGAAGATGAAGGGAAGTGGAGGGGAGACTCCAACCACGGGCACTACACCCATGAGTCTCCTTGCTCACATGGCAAAAGGACTTCGCAGGTGTAATTAAGTTAAGGCTCTTGGAATGGGATTGTTGCAGATGATCTGTGTGGATCCAATCACACAAGGCCTTGAAAGTAGACAGTTATTCCCAGCTACGGCCAGAGGAAAAATGAGCACAGGAATATAATGGTCCTGGTTTTGAATCTAAAAGAAGAAGCCCCCAGCCAAGGAAGAGGACAGTCTCTAGAAGCCAGAAAAGGCAAGGAAGTGGTTTCTCCTTTGAGTTTCTAGAAGGCACTGTAGCTCTGCCGCCATCTTGATTTTAGCTCTGCGACACCCATGGTGGCCTTCTGCCTTCCAGCAGCAGTAGAAAACTAACACCCCATACAAGGGGATTGTGCTGTCTGCCATGTGTCAGGCACTATGGAATCTATTCCCTTGAAAATCCTTACTATTATACTACTTTACAGATGAATAAAAACTGGGAGTCTAGCCAGGTATGGTGGTGCACGCTCGTAATCCCAGTACTTAGGAGGCTGAGACAGGAGGATCGCAGGTTAGTGGCCAGCCTCAGCTACTTAGTGAGGCCCTCCGCAACTTAGTGAGACCCTATTTCAAAATAAAGAATAAAATATAGGGCTGGAAGTGTAGCTTGGAGGTAGAATACCCCGGGTTCCATCTCCAGTACAAAATAAAAACAAAAACTGAGAGTCAGGAGGGTGAGTGCTATGTTCAAGACTAGTAAGAGTCTAACCTGGAGCTGCCTATCTTCAAAGCCCATCCTGTTCCCAGCCCACCACATAGCTTTGCTGGGTAGCCTCATTTTTCTACTAAGTCCCACAGAGAGATCCTTACAACAGTGACCACCAAATGTCGGTCACTACCCTGGGCCGCCGCCCATCTGTTGAGACATGTGCATTAAGCTCTGCTTTCAAACTTTGTTTGGTTGAGCCTGTCATGTCACACAAAACTTGTGTGACCTAGCTTGTAGTTGCTCTCGCCGCGGAGGTATCATTTACTGGCGAGTGTATTTTACTGCACTGTTATAGATCTCTTCACTCAAGCAGCTGTCTAACACGTTGAATAGTCTTTCATCTTGTCAAACACTTCCATTCGCCTTTCTACAGCTTTCTCAGCCAACATGTACACACCTAATCAATCTCACGCCACTGTCTCCAGACTTCCAAACCCAAAAGCGCGGCCCCAACCACTCTCTTAAAGAGACAATCGACTCTTTCTGTTGCACTCAGGAAATGGCCTCTTATTAGGGAGTGCTTTCCAAGTGGTGTGAAGGATGACCAAGCTGAGATTTTCCACTTACCTGCATTGCTACTAGACTTCTTACAGGGTCCCCTTTGCCACAACAGGGAGACCCATGGGTGGGTTGCGCTGGTCTGCACATGTGTATTGACCACCGACACATGTGGTGTGCACATCATTAAAGCAGGTTTTATCAATGTAGTTGCATGTATTTGTGATCTAGATATGGCGTCCCAGGTCTGCAGAATTGGCTTGCAATGTCTTCCATCTTCCAGCGTCCGCGCTCACCTCAGGTTCCAGTGTCAACTAACTCCTTCCATTTTGCCCACTGCCCTCTCCACACGTGCCTGCAACACTGGTCGTTATGCTTCTATGCCTTCATGCCTTGATCTGTGGTATCACCATGACCTGCAATCCCCATCTCCCCTGATCTGTCTGATGAGGTCCTAATTATCCTTCAAACTCAGCTTAGACAGGAAGCCCTTCTTGCATTTCCCAGAGTGCATCTCTGTGTCCGTGACTCCCCAGGGGTCTTTGCCAGCTCTTCTATTGTGCATATTTATGCAATAGGTCTTACTGTCTCTGTGAGGGAGCTTGCAAAAACAGCCCCCATTCTTCCCCCCTGCAGGCACTTGCACCCTTAGCCATACAACTTTGCAGCAGGCTCCCACTCTCACACTCATCCATGTTACCTTTGGCCAAAAAGATGTTAGTGAGAGCGATGCAAGCAGAGGTTTGCAAAGCACTGATGTGATTGGGTTTGCTCTGTCTTGTGTCTCCACCATTGCCCTGAGAACATGCCCAGGCTAGTCCTCTGGGCCAGGAGAGCAGAACCCAGTCATCCCAGTTGCCCCAGCCAACAACTCGTCAACCTTCAGACATGTGAGCGAGGCCAGGCAAGATCAGCAGAGCTAGCAAGCCAACCTCCCACGATACAGGAGTAATAAGTGCTTCTTGTTGTGTGTTGCTGAGATTCTGCTTATTAAGCAGGATTATTATGGTCATGGGTGACTATACACTCCTGTATACACCTATATCCCCCTTCTGGGTGGCCATTGACTCTAAGCCATATTTGCATCCTCAGGGTCCAACACTTACTTGGAACTCAATGAATATTTATTGAATTGAATGTAATATGATTTTCAAATTTTGCGCACATGGTGACAGCCCTGAATCACTAATATTTAATCTGGGGCTTTTGTTATGCAGTGGAAAACTTTACATCATTTTTCTCCTATGACTCCTAGTTATAGAATTTTCATTAATGGATTGATCCTTCATTTGTGCCAAGATGGAGGAGAAACCTACTTTAGAACAGTCTTGCCAATCACCAATGCAGAGTGCAACTCCTTCATAAACCATGTCTGTGTAGGAAATATTAATTAAAACCTCTTATTTTTATTGTAAATACATTAAGTATATTACTTAAGGGATTGTGTGCAGTGAACCATGGGCAGGGCAGAGATCAGTCACGAGTTAACAGTCAGCCCTCAACCAGTTAATAAGATGCACTGTGAAGAAGCCAATAGATAAAATGACTGCTATTTAAAAATATCAAAACAAAGCAAAAAAAAAAAAAATCCTCCACTGCTAGCCCTGCGATTTAGTGATAGACTGTGGCTTTCTCAACTACACTTTTGTTTCTCAGTATGATATTTTCTGTTTAAATTTCAGATTTACTGCAAGCAGATTCACACAAAGAAGGCACTGAACACTTAGGTAGATGTGTGCTTTGTTTCAGTCTTTCTTTTTTAAAAAATTATATATACGTGTAGTTACATGCGCACACGCGCACACACACACGTATTTGAGTTAGTTAGGATGGAAGGAGGTGAGTCATTCCAACATTTAAGCCCCTTTGACATTCACAAGGTGCTAAAAGTCAGCTGGGGTCTCAGCTCTGACGAATTTGCATCTCTTTGAATATGACGCTTGAAAAACCCCAGCGATAGATTAAATTTTGCCAAGGAGAAAATGAGAGAGAGGCTTCCATCTCTCAGGTCTGCTGGGAGGATCTTTATGGTTGATTTACTTTTTTTAAATAAATGTTTCTTTATGTGTTTCCCTCAGTTCCTGCCCAGGCTGCCTCTATCATACGAGCTGTAACTTCTGCCAGTCCTATCAGCCAGCGAACAGTAAGTCAACCTGGTTCCAAGTACAAGGTGAAGGGATATTTCAATCTAAGCTGCATATACCTTCTGTGTTTTCTGATTAAAATTTGCAAGCAAACCTTGGAATAAACTCTACCTGACATGACTTCTAAAATAATTTATGCTCTTTGCAAACCTCGAATGCAGGGATTGATTTGAGTGTCTGTCACTATATTTCAGATGATCAAAAATGAATCAGGGCTTTTAAATGAATTTAATGACCAAAGAAGATTCTATGAAAAAAATTAAAAATAGTCTCTGAGGTTAGAAAACAAAATTCTTTGTCTAAAGCTGTGGAAGAGTGCAATTCTTTTCTAATAAACATGGCACATATTAATCATGAAAAATTTGATGAATGCAGAAATTAAAAGGAGAAAAATGTACTCACAATTAAACAAGCCAGAGAGACCTATTGTTAACACACGAATATTTTCTTCTAGTCTTATCTATGTCTTTGTGCTTTTTAATATAGGTAAGCATATAAAACAAGTATAATTTTGTTTCCTGGCTTTTATCACTTGCAATGATGATGATGATGATGATGATGATGATGATGATGATGATGGTGATGATGATGATAATGATAACATTTGAGCATAATTATCAGGAACTTTCTAAGCATTATGCATATATGTCCTTGTTTAGTCATCAGAAATCCTTATAGGATGGCTATTATTATATTCTTTATTTATAGAAGTTAAATAATTTGCCCAAGGTCACAAAACCAGAATATTCTAGAGTGGTGACTCAAACCAAAGCAATTTGGTTCCTGAACCCTGTGTCTTTAATTGTTGTGCAATGACATAAACCTTTTTAATGTCACCATAAAATAATATCTATCTATTATCTATCAATCATCTATCTATCTATCTATCATCTATCCTCTATCCATCTACATATACACACACATATATGTGACTTTTAGTGGTTATTTATGTGACTTTTAGAGGCTCCATTTACCATCCATTCCTGCTACATTCTATACACATGTGCCCCCCCCAGGTGTGCAAGGTGGCAACCTTGCACTTTAACATTGACCCCTTATCTTTTAAGTCACCCATTATCTTTTAAAGCTGTTTTTCTATTTCTGGACATCAAGCAGTACCATTATTTTGTTCCCTAGGCCACACTGTATGGCAGAGTTGAAAAAGTACCAAATATCTCATTAAACAGCCCTGGGTTTGAATCTCAGCTCTGCAACTTAGCACTAGCGTTTTGTTGGACAAGTGTCTTGACCAAGGCAAGGCAGGGTGTTATGAAAATTAAGATATCATGTGCGTAACTGTTCGGCACACAGTTGCTGACACAGAGAGAAAGGTTGATCTCTAGTAACTCTTCTTAGTATTATTTGTAGTAGCTAGCGCAATTGTAGTAGCTAGCACATTTGAAGCAATATAGTCAAGTCTCTTGACTATAAATTATCTGATTCAATCCTCACATCGACCCAATAAATGAAGCACTATTTATTGTCTTTGGCAGATGAGAACAATGAGGCTTAGAGAGGTTCCATGATTCTCCTGGCGGTGGTTTGACTTGGCGCTAGGGGGGTCTGACTTCAGATGCGGAGGCTCCTTGCTAGACAGAGGCCCAGTCACAAGTGCCTTCAAGACTCTGCCAAGGACTTAGTCTAAAAGGGAATAGTAAGGGGACTTACTGGGAGAAATGGATAAGATTGTTTCCCATGATCTGTCAATGCATAGAAAGAGTAAGTCTGGGGTAAGGGAGAGCAAATAACAGGCTGTTACTGGAGCAAGGCAGGAGATGAAATAAATGTGGAAGATGGAGAATGGACATGGGAAGAGGCGGATGGTTTGGGAGTATGTTGGGGGAAGAACTTGCAGGATTTAATGCCCCTCTAAGAGACACGGAAGAAGGGAGAATAATAGGTCCAGGTTTTTGTTTATCTCACTGTGGAGGTGCAACTAAGTTTCATCTACAGAAACTGAACAGAAGAATGCTCAAGGGGAGATGGGAAGCTTGACCCTGGTACAGTAGGACTCCAGAGCTAAAAACAATGGACAGGTGTGGTCCCCTGGGCCTCGGGACTATCTGGTCCAGGGCTCTGTCCCTGTCACAGAAGGCACCAGTGTGCTTCTTTTACAGATACCTGAGTCCCCAGAGGTCCAAGGTCCAGTCCCGGACTTGTTCAAGGATGCATAGGTGGTAAAGGTGAGAGTAGAGAGCAGGCCCCAGGGTCCTTTCTCCTAAAGCTGAATTGAGATTCGCTGCCTGTTAGTGTTTGGATTTAGAATATCTCCCTAGACCTCACATAGACAAGGCAGCCATGTTGGAGGTGGGGCTTGGTTGTTGAGGAGGGGTCTATGGGGGTGTGTCCTCTGGGAGTATATATGCTCCCTCTTCCCCTGGCTCTCTCTCTCTTTCTTTCTTGCTTCCAGGCGCATTGATGGGAAAGCAGAGCCCGTCCCTGCTCCCGCAGCCATGCCCCGAGCTCCGCCAATGAAACTTGGCCCGACATGGACTGAACCCTTGAAATCTCCAGAACCGTGCGCAGTGGTGGGCAGGTGTTTGGGTAATGCACAAGCAACTCTTTGCTGAGCACCCTTTATGTCCCGTGGCTTCCATGATGTTGTGAATCTACAGTCATTTCTCCAGGAACCCTCCTCACATCCTGAGCCTGGTTTTCTCTCACCTCCCCGCTACCGTTCACACCTGCCACACTCCTTGTGCTGTGGCCTGAGTACCTCTTACATATTCTCACCCTGGACATTGCTTGGTCTTTCCTCTCTCCCCCATCTCCATCTTCAGACAAACAATACCCGGGGAGGGTCCTTGCTTCCGGAGAAGGGAGGGTACAGTGGAGTTGGTGACTTGTAAAGTGCCCTTCCCTTCCAAATCCACCAGCCTGAAATTAATGAAGATATTGTAGAACGTTGGTGGATGCCATCATTTTTATTCATCGTAGACAGCAATTCCCTGCACTCCAAGCTAGTGAGCATCGACTGTGGGTTCAGAAATTCACTAAGATGTGGCTCTTGGTAGGGGACTGTGGTATTATTTTCATGCAGGAAGTCAGTCAGGGAGAAGGGAGGGAAAGAGGGAAGGAAAGAGGGAAGCGGAAGGAAGAGAGGGACCGATGGTATCCTTGGACCTCTGTCTCATACCCGGGTGACAGTAGACCTTCTGTTAGGCATGAAATTTATCATCTACTATACATCTTATTTCCAAGAAAGTCTATGGCTTTTCTTCTTTTTTTTTTTTTTTCTGACAAGTGGCACAGAACTCCATCACCAGAGGGGTATTATGCATCAACATTCATTAGAGTGGGCTTGAGATTTCTTCTCCTTCCAAGTTGCCTAGTTCCAGGGTGGGTCTTGCAGGAGGGGGAGAGGGTGGTGGTGGAGTTAGCACACCTCAGGAGAAGGGACCCTGGGGCCCTGCTCTCCGCTCTCACCTCTACCACCTGTGTATCCTTGAGCAGGTCCAGGACTGGACCTGGGATCTCTCGGGGACTCAGGTACCTCATCTCTAAAAGAGGCACATTGGTGCCTTCTGTGACAGGGGCAGGGCCCTGGACCAGATAGTCCCGAGACCCAGGAGACCACATCTGTCCACTGTTTTCAGATCTCTTCCAACCGCATTTCCACGTTGCTCATGAGAACAGCTTCAGGACTCTGGCTGATGTGAGACTATGATGTCCATGTGGGGATGTCATCGCTGTGTTGTCACCGAGACTCAGAAGGGAAAGTGACCTTCCCAAGGTCACACTCATGAGAGCAGGGCCACGGCTGGACCCACACCTCCTTTCTTTGCCAGAGGCCAACTCTTCAAAATCCATGCTCATAGAAGTAATCTGGTCCCTGCGCTGCATTTATCTTCTGGGACACCCTAAATGTGAACAGACCAGTCTGAGCATCCTTTCTGGAGTGTTCTCTGCTTACAAACTATTCCTTCAAGTTGTGAGTGTTGTATGTTCTCAGGAAAAAATAATGTACTCATTATATTTAGAATTTTGAATGAACATCTTACATTGAGTCCTGGCTGGAAACAAATAGTTCTCTTGCCCATAAAGCAAAACAAAGCTTGGGTTTTAAAAATAAACAGCATGCTGAGATGACAATTGTATTGACAAGAATACCATAAACAAGCCCAGCTCCCAATCAGAGGTCTCTCTTACGGCATGCCTACCTTTAGCGTGTTGGTGTTATACACTGTCTCCCTACTTAATTAAAATCATGTACCTAACAAGGGCCATATTATAAAAGGAATTTGTTCTTGAACGTGGCTTTACATGCAGCCATCGAAACACTTGGTGATTCAATTTGTATTCTCTGCCAGTTTTATTATAGTCTGTTTTTCTCTTTGTAGGATTCCTCTCCCTCCCTTTTAAATTTTTATGTGGGAAAAAATACTCAACTCTGACCAGTCTCACTCCATGGGTAGATTTTTATAAGTTTCCTATTCTGGGTGTGCCTTTGTTTCTATCCTGGAATTTCTCCGGCTTTTTTTCAAATGTCAATCCCATCTGCCACAGCTCCCTCAGCCTGCTCAACACACCAAGTACTTCTCACCCTGCCATTCAAGGCTCTTCTTGAAAGCCACTACATTCCCTATCCTCTTTTATGTGGTCCTACTACGTGCAATGTGCTGAGAGATGCAGTTCTTGTTTTCGATGCACAGTGGCAATAAAGTACAGGCAAAGGAACTTGTGTTGCTAGACAGACCCTTGGCAGTGATTATATAGAGGTACAAAGTATAAGGAAATGGCGGGGCTCTTTGCACTCAAGATATTGAAGCTGGCTTCTGGGAGCATGTGGCATTTGGATGGGAGCTGAAGGAGGAGTTCTTCACAAACAGAGATGGTGAGAGGGGGACCCCCAAAGACGGTGCAGTGTAAGTGCAGAGGGAGTCTTCCCTAAGAGTGCCCAGTGCCCAGTGTGTTAGGGACACTGAGAATAGTGGGGAGAGAGACTGGTGCATCCAGAGATGTCACAGGAGACGGGTTGATGTCACAGGACTTCCAGTGGAGGAGAGAAGGGAACGCAACTCGGGATGGGGGGAGTCCTTGGCTTTCATGATGAAAAAGAATTTCATCACCAGCCAGAGACCTAGTCAGAGATTTCTTTAGGAAAACAAGGACTACACATTCAAGGGAAAATGCGGGCCGTCTCCAGAGTGAGAGGCACATTTGCAGGTTCACAGCTCTTCTTCTATAGGAGACTTTCATGAGTGGTAGGTAGGGGGAGGTAGGTGAGGATGACATCAGTCCGGTAGCCACAAGGTAATTTAGGGCATTTGAGTCATCTTCAGGGTCCTGATGGGGCCTATCTCTTCCATTTAGACTATCCAGGGATAGCTAGCAGTGCTCAGGGAGACTGCTCTTTTGGTTAAACCATTTACAGGTGGGATGGCTAACCAGTACCCAAGGAGATTACTCTTTTGTGTGACCTCTGTCCACTGGCCAACAGAAATCTCTCCTGCTTAACTATTCCTAGGTTGGATAATTAACAGTTCAAGGTATTTCGCAAGTGAGTGAATTTACAGTATGGTGTCCGGGCTACTTTTCCCTATCTTTTGTGTGGTCTTTGTTGTCTGAAGGATACCTCTTTAGTCAATCGTGGTCAGGGTTACTAGTAAAGACTTATAAATTCCTTATGAATTTGGGACTAATAGATCTGGCTGGGGTGGGAGAGGGGATAGGCCCGGCTTGAGGAGTAAGGGGATTGGGGGAATTTTGTCACAGGCTTCCAGATTAAACTTAAATATTCCTTGTTCTTCCTTTAGATTGCCATTCTGTATATTTCTTTCATTTTTATTCTATCTTACCTTAATGTGAAGGCAACTTTGGGCTCAGAGTGTGGAGAGTTGCCAATGCTACATCAAGGACCCAGGATCAGATAGTACAGGTTCAGGGAGAGAGATGGATCACGTGGAAGTGTTCTACACACCAGTCAAGCCACACACCTAGTTATTTCCCCAGCATGCCCAGTCTTGCTCACACTAGAGCTTCTGTCATCTCATCCCCTCTGCCTTCAACAACGGGCTTGTATTTCTGCTCATGAATTCCCACCTGTTCTTGTATCTACTGGCTTCAGACTTGGAGTTCCCCGAAGTGTTTCTGCTCCATGGATGTGTTTGTGTGCATGTATGTATGTTCTTTTCTCCTTGTATCTGCTTTCAATCATTTAGAAATTCCCCAACCTGTCTAGTCTGCTAGTGATACCCTAGCTTGTTCTCACAGACGCCAGTTTTCTTGCCTCATTTGAAACATATTCCATGGCCTTTTGAGAGATTTTTCATGAGCCGTGGAACAGTTACCTTGCAGCCTGCCATCTTGAACTCATCACAGGATTCCCTAGAATAGCTCAGAATCACCATTCCACTGCCCCCTTCCTGTCACAGTCTTAAAAAGAGGACAAAAGTCTTCTCCTAACACCAAGTAACAAAATGCTGTTTTATCCCGTCAATGCCATGAGGTGACATTCATCAAAATTCCAATGTACACAAAAAAACACTGTTTGTTGACTTCTCCTGTCCTTCCCGTCCAGAAGATTCCACAGTAAAAAAAAAAAAAAAAAAAAAAAAAAAAAAAAAAAAAAAAAAACAGACGAAAATGTTACTCCTGCTCTTCCTTTATTCTGTTCCAGGCCTCTTGTCTTGACTTTGTTGTTTTTGATAAGCAGAATGTGGGGCATGGGATAGATCCCACATGTCCTTGTTGAGCAAATGACTACACACATCCATCACTGAATCCCAAATGCAAGGACGTTGGTGACATCTCTCGCTCAAGTATAGTTGGCGATACGGCATTTTATGGTGCTTGGATGCTGGAAATCAACAATGCTGGTGATACTGCAGCTGCTGATGCCACAGCAACAACACAGCAGCATGTCTATGGCCCCATCCAACTAATATGTCCTTATGGAGGGTGGCCCATTCATAATGAAGCCCGCCATCTTGAAAATAGCGCTCTGAATCGACTGGCAGAGCAGGAGACTTTCAAGACCAGATTCTCTTTCAGTTGCTTCTGTGTTCCTTACTTAAAGATGTAATGTTAATTGAGAAAAAAGATGTGAAAATTATTTTGTTGAAGGAGGTCTGCAAGTCAGCTTTACATCACTATGATCAAAATACCTGACAAGAACAAGTTATGGGGGAAAGATTTATTTTCGCTTGAGGTTTCAGAGGGTTCAGTCCATGGTTGGCCAACTCCAAGTCAGAGACATCGTGGTAGAAGAAAGCTGCTCAGTTCTTGCCAGCCAGGAAGCAGAGAGAGACAGCAAGGGAAGAGGGAACTAGAAGACACATCCTTCCAGGGCATGCCTCCAGTGACCTACTTCCTCCAATGAGGTCCCACCTCCTAGTTGTCCTTACAGCTATCAGTGGATTAATTATCCAATGGAGGTTAGAGACCTCGTGATACAAACACTACCTCAAAGCCCCACCCCTGAACCTCACTGCCTTGGGGACCATGCTTCCAACACATGAACCTTTTGAAGGGCATTCCAGATCTAAACCATTACAGGAGGGTTCTTGGGGAGTTATGCATCGATGATTTTGACTATATGAGACTTCATTTCAGTTACCATTCAATGTTACCTTGGCATCTTGTCATTTTGCTACTTCCCTTCCTGCACAGATTTTCCAAAAGCTTCCTGTAGGGTGTAAAGTTAACATGATGAAGACAATCCAGCCTGACTGTGATCTAGTTGAAGTCAGTGGACTAAACTCCAGACTCCACAGTATTGGAGAGAGTGACGATACAGTGCTTTCTGGGATCACACATGGCCCTAAATATGTGCAATGTATTTTCCCAATTCCAAAATCTTATCATATACTTTAGTTTTTTGATCCTTATGAATACTTTGCAAATAAACAAGCTCAGCAGACAGAGTTTTATATCCACCAGGACTTTAATCAGCCCAACTACATACACCTGGAAGTGGACAGGTTGGGGCTTGATCTCAGCTCTGCTTGGCTTTTGATTCCACAAAGATGCCCCCATATCACTCTAGGAATTAGAGATGCATTTTATAATTGGTTGAGGTTGCTTCCATGGATTAATAATCTTTTCTCCTGAGTTGCAATTGACCGATTATTAAGTCTTTTTGCATTTGTGATAAACAGCATATGATAAAATCAAAGCAATGCTCAGCTAAAATGAGGTTACTTGGTTCTAGTGCTTGTTGGGTGTTTACATGCCCTGTGTTTCTCTTGCTCCATTTTATGGGACCTTTCAGAGCCAGTAGGCATGGTTACCCCTCCTGAGTTCCTGGTCACTCTGGGCTGTTGTAGCACTCCTTTTCAACCTGACATCTGAGTCCTTCTCCTTCATTTGCTATTGAGAAGATGGTGTTGCTCAGTTCTTGGTCTTAGCTGCTTTCCCTCTTCTGTTGCTTCCAACCTTCATGGTCTGTTCACACCGATATGCTCATGGATTCCCAGTTTCCGTGTCTAATCTGAGCTTTTGACTAACATATCTGAATGCCTCCTTGGGGTCTCACAGTCTTCTTTTTTTGATTCATCAAATATACTTACTTGTTACTTATGATGTGTTAGGTATTTCTATAGACGTTGAGAGTACGGTGAGGGAAATATTTGAGGTAACTTCTCCATCCATAACTTTACTCCTCACCTATAAAACATGTTCTCCTATTTTCCCTCACTTAATGAAGTACCATCCGAAGCTCTGGGAGCTGGCATATTCTTTCATTTTTGTCACTTCTCAATCCTGGTCCATCAACAAGTTCTGTTGATCCCACTCCCGTCATGCCTCTCACTGTCTCTCACTTCTTTCCATGTCTGTTGCAAACACAGCTAGTGCAGGAAGGCCACCACCATCTAGAGGCCAAGTCATTGCAGTAGATCCCTGACTCCCTGTCTCCAGTCCTTCAATCCATCCAGCACTCTGTACCAAGAGTGACCTTGAAATGTCATCAGACCATGTTCCCCGATGATAATCACCCATGCTGTTCCTCTGCCCATGGGGTACAATTCAGACTGCTTGCATGGCTACCTTAAGTCTCTGCGGTACTCGGACCCCCAGACACCTCTCCAAACTCATGTCACTTCTTCCTCACCTACTACTCTGCAGCCACATTCGTCTGTGTCCTGGTCCTTGACCACACTAGCATTCTTTCAGACCTCGACACCTTGTCGCATGCCATGCCCTCTGCCTGGAATGTTCTTCCTTTTTCTATATGCCGCTTTACTCCTTCTAAGCCTTTCAAGTTAAGCCTAGTGGTCTTCCCCAGAGAGGCCTTTGATTACACTTTTATCCCTGACCCAGTGCTTCAGTCTTTGTAGAACTTATTATAATTGTGATTATTTTTACAGATGTTTTGCTGAGATTTATTAAAAATCTCTTTCCCTATGAGAATATGAGCCCCTTACAGCTAGACATCATGATATCTGGTTCACTAGTTTTATTCCCAACAATTTGACCCTAATGTCTGGTATGTAGTGGGCCCATAACTAACACACAATGATTGAATGAGGGATTATTTTGCCATCTGAAAGGCAGACAACTGAGACTCTTGCTCAAATTTATTCAAATATCTTAAAGCAAGTTACTGAATTTTTCCTGAATAAAACATGAATAATAACCTATTCAGTGGTATTTTTTAACATTGATGAGCTAATTCAAGTTAAACACAAAACAATCTTTTCCTAAGTATACAGTCAATAAATGTGGATGTCGTTCCTCTTCCAGACCTCAGGGTCACACCAAGAAGTGTTTAGGGAGCCGCTTTCTAGGGTTTCTGGGTTTGCATTTAATGGCATTTATCATTCGCCCACACAAATTTGAATTGTTCTTTGTTACCCATCCTTCCTGAGCTCCTTCTCTGTGCCAGCCTCCGCGGGGAAGTGAGAACTGGGCCCTGGAGGAGCAGCAGGCTGTGAACAGAGACAACGTCAGACCAATTCACAGGAGGCCATGGGAACATGGCAGCATCTGGCCAAGACCTGGAAACCCATATCATCTTTGAAAGCCCAGGGAAAAGAGATCCAATTTTCCCCTTCGATAGGAAGAGGCTGCATGGTGGTGGTGATATTTTTCTGGGGGCTTCAGGGATAAAATAATATCCAAACGTGAAAAAGGGAAGAAAAACAATAAGAAAGAAGCAGACTGTACTGGCTTGTTTCAGATTCACAGATTGTTTCAGATTCACAGATACCCCATATCTTATTAGACGCCTACTCTTATGAACTGATGGGGCAGGGATTCCTAGTTATGTTATTGTTATGGTCCACTTGCTTGGTTTTGACGGTGGAGTTAACAATCAGACTATTGATGTAGTTTTCCTAAGGGCACTTGATGAATACCTGTGAGAGGTCTTGAACCAGGGCTTATGGACCTGGGTTAATCACCTTGGCTTCGGGCCAGCTGCACCATGTAGATGCTGAATTCAACGGGTGGTCTCCGGTCCCCTTTCATCTTCTGCTCCTGCCATTTGAGAGAGACTCCTAATAGAGTGTCAGTCCTGGGTAGCCAAAACTGTCATCTCTCAGCATAGTCCCCAAACAGTAAAGGGACAAGTTCTCCAGCATTCTCTGGAGCAGGGAAAATGTCTAAGATCACTGCTTCCTGGACTCCCTGGGGCTGCAGAGTGGAGTGAGGGTCCTCACAGCTGCTGGTTTTCTCAGATTCCCGGGCTTATGCCCATCTTCCCTTCTGGAGCGTGGCGTGTTCTGCGGGACCCCTTTCCCCAGTGGAATCAGTTAAGGTGGTAGAAGGCTTCTCTCCCCTAATTGGCTGATAACTCAGGGTTCGCAAGAGGATGGCAATCTAATGAGTTGCCCAGGGGTCTCAGAGGAGGGATGGGTGCCAGGGAGACAGGTAAGGCTGCTCATTGCTGCCAGTATCCAGTACCAAAGGAGGCCGTCACTTGGATCATGAACGAATGTTTTTGTTGCAATGAATTCTGCTGGTGCTAGGAGGAGGCTGGCCATGAGAAAGACAGGATAACCTTAAGGTGGGTGCCAAGTGCCTCTGTCAAGATGTGTCAGGCAGGCAGTACTTCGTGGATCTCTGTGTTAACAGAAGAGACACCTCTCCTCAGAATGTACATCTTGCCGCATGTCCTACTCTAATCCTTACTCAAACCAAACAATGACTTCATACATACATAGTCAGCCCTAGAAATCTGTGCGTTCTGTATCCAGGAATTCAACCAACTGCTGATCAAAAATATTAAAAAAAACACAACTGAATGTGTGAAGACTTTTCTTGTCATCCTCCACTAAACAATGCAGTATAACAGCTATTTACATAATATACATTATATCAGGTATTATAAGTCATCTAGAGATGATGTAAATAAAGTACATGGGAAAATGGACATAGATTATATGCAAATATTATGCCATTTTATATGAGGGACGTGAGCATCCTTGGATGGGAGTATCTCTGGGGAGTCCTAAACCCAATTCCCTGCAGATACCTAGAGGGGACTATACATGCACCCCAACTCCTCACTAAACTTCCTGATGGAGAAAGCAAGGACAAGAGATAGGAAGGCAGGGCGTGGTGGCACATGCCTGTTATCCTAGTACTTAGGAGGCTGAGACAGAAGGATTGCAGGTTTGAGGCTAGCCTCAGCAACTTAGCAAGACCCTGTTTCAAAATAAAAAATAATATGGCTGGGGGTGTAGTTCAGAGGTAGAATACTCCTAGTTTCAATCCCCTGTACTGAGAGAAAGAGAGAGAGAGAGAGAGAGAGAGAGAGAGAGAGAGAGAGGCAGTGTTAGGAGATATGGGAATAAAGAGAACACAGCTCAACAGACCAGAACAGGCTTTTTAATTGGAGTAAAGCCTGGGAGGGGGGACTGACCAGAAAAGAGAGTCTATGGTAGTCAGGAGCCCCTTCCTTACACACTAGGGCTTTGTATGGGGCATTAGGAGGGAGGGAGACAAAGCAGTTGTATATTCCTCCGATTGGTAGGCTTGACACCGGCCAGGGCAGGTAAATTTATGGGGCTGGGGGCAGGGGGACAGTTAGAGACATTTCTCTTCACTTTCCTGCTGTTCCTGGAGTCCTTTGTTTTTGGCCTCCTCTGGCCAGACTTCACAGTCAGATCTCACAGGGCCCACAGATGGGACCTGCTGATACAAATCTCAGTAACTAGTAGATCCTTTTCAGCAAGGTGATTGGGCGTGGGCCAGAGAGGAGGGTTTGGGAGGCAGAGAAGAACTGAATTCCTCTGTGTAACGATGCTCAGGCACTTGGAGACTTCCTCTGTTTAGTGAAGTAGACTGGGCACTGGTCCCCAAGCTCTCAGAGAGCCTGGGAGGGCAGGAGAGCATGAGTCGATGTTTGGAAAGGCCAGCCCCTGTGGCCAGTGTGTGAGGGGACTTGGGTGGTGGCCAGGATTTGACCTTCCATTCTTGCCTCCCCTGCT
Organism: Glis glis; assembly: GCA_004027185.1. Lineage (NCBI taxonomy): Eukaryota > Metazoa > Chordata > Mammalia > Rodentia > Gliridae > Glis > Glis glis. The sequence goes on along the minus strand of PVJS01000099.1, from coordinate 149,009 downwards.
AGCGAGACCGTCTCCTCCTTATGTCGTCACTAAGCCTGGGCCGACTTTGGCCTTAGGATAAAGGTGGCCGCACACAAGGCCAGTGTTGGTGGTGCTCTGGGGAAGGAATGCTGTGCCGTGATGCTGAGCATGGACCAAGGGGCGTGGTCAGGAAGCGGAGGCTTGCAGGCGATGGATGGAGACACCTGCAAGACCACAATAAAGAGTACGAAGAGGCCACAGGAGTGGGACCTCTGATGCTCTGGAGTCAAAAACGCCATAGACATATAGAAGAGGACTTGAGTGCTCCATAAAGCCTGAGATGGGAGCCTCAGATCATGCTGCAGGCTAAAGGGAGGAGGGCTGGGGGCCATGCATACACAAGTAAACACAATGTCTCTGTGGAATCAGGCCCAGCCCAGCTCAGCATACCTACACATTCCACCACGGTCTTGGGACAGGCAGCTGGTGGAGTTTGCAATGTACCCTGGGCTTCCCTAGCCCCCAAGGATCCCAGAAGGCATGTCTAACCACCTCCGCATCTCTCTCCAGCCCACCAGCACCCTGACCTTCCCATCCCTCCTGCTTGGTCTCCTGCTTCCTCCCCCTGTCCCTTCCAGATGGATCTGTTGCCCCAGGCTCTGAACCTAGGCACCCCACAGGACAGAAGATAGGAGATGCAGATGTGATTACACTAAGAGTAAACAGGAGGAAACAGCCAGAAAGAATGAACGTAGGAAAATAACCCAACCTAACAAAAGGCACTCATTCATTCATTCATTCATCTCAACTCATTCACTCATTCAGCACCACCCACCCCATCGGCTCAGGAAACCCACTGGGTCCCTCCGCATGGCCATCCAGCCTGACATCTCAATGCAGTTGCTTTCTTTCTGGGGTTCTTTCCTCCTTCACCCCAAATCCCCATCTGTCCCTTTTCTCCTCTCTTTTCCTTCCCAATGGCAGTTTTTTTTTTCATTTCAGAAGAAAACTTATGAAAATTGTTGAAACGCACACTACAAAGGGAAACCTTATTTTTTTTTCACATTCGGTGGAGAGCTCCACACCCCCCCCCAAAAAGGCAGCCATGTCAAAGACACTGCCTCCCCCCTTTGACATTCATGCCGTGCTCAGAGTCAGCTGGGGTCTCGGCTCTGACAAATTTGCATCTCTTTGAATGTGACGCTTGAAAAAAGCCAGGGCCGCTAGATTAAATTTTTTTTTTCCGTCGAGAAAATGAGAAAAGCCTCTATCTCTCGGCAGAGTCTACTGGGAAGATCTTTATTCTGATTCTTGTTAGAATTGTTTATCACCCTGACAGGCCAGACTCGGACGAGATAAAGGCTCGGCTGCATCACGGGGCCTGACAGTGGTAGGACATGCAGAAAAATGAAAGGAGCAGGAGAAAATATTATTAATAGATGCCGACTCGCTTTGCCTGCGTGGCACGTCAGGGAAGGGAGAGGGAGCCACGGCTTGATTGCGGGCCTATGAAGTTCTGTCCAAAAAAGAAGCTATTTTTCATTAAGTGATAGAAGGGCCTTTTTCATGTTCTTTCCTGAGGAGCTGATAACTTATGCAGTTTATTCTAACCCTGCTGATTTCTGTCAGGGGAAGCAAACTCCTGAAAGATGGCTTCCACTTGTCCTTTTCAGGGAGAGGGGGCTGGGTTGACAGACACACCAGCGGAGTCGGGAGGCCTGGGCTGGACCTGTTCAAGGTCCCTGCATTCTGGTGATGCATGTTCACTCTCCTGAGTTTGGGGTGGCTCGGGAAGGGGAAAGAAGGAGTCATCCCATTGCCCCTTCAGCCTCCATGGGAGCTCTCTGCCTTGTCAATGCAATCTATATCCGACCCTCTTCCTAAAAATTTACAGTTGGCGCTCCCCTGCATGGGGACCCTCTGCTGTTTAGTAGGTATTAGTCTGCACAGGCTGCTATAACAAAATACCACATGCTGGCTGGCTTCACCAGTAGAAATCTGCTTTCTTACACTTGTGGAGGCTGAAAGTATACGGTCAAGGTGTTAGCGATTGGTTGCTCTGGAGGCCTCTCTCCTGGGCTTGCAGATGGGTGAGGGTCCTGACAGGCCTTTCCTTTGTGCCCACTCACCCTTCGTGTCTCTTCCTCTTCCTCTAAGGGCCCCACCCTCATGACCTCATTTCACCTTAGTTACCACCGTAAGGGCCTACTCCAAACCTAGCCATCTTCTGAGGCACCTAGGATTACGACTTCAACACAGCAATTTAGAGAATAAACAATCGAGTCCTTATAAGTCTGCAGTGATTCTTTCCACTTGAGTTTTCTCTGGATTCAGGAGGCAGAAGCTGAGAGCGGGGCTTGAGGCCAGTCCTGCCTGACCCCACCTTGATGCTGGAATAGTAGGTTTTGTTAAATAAGGACCATGCTGGACAGACTGCAACGTGGGACTGCCCTTTCATGGACCATTTTACACATTTGAGACACAGAGCTAAGTCAGAGATCCAATCTCTGCTCTGAAAGAGCCTACAATTAGTTGGACAAACAGCTAGATTTATTTATTGTTCTATTTATTTGTTAAGTATTTACTTTTCCTTTCCAGTCCCTGTTTTTTTGTGTCTCTAAACTGGGACTAATAATGCTATCACCTTTGTAACATTACTCTGAATTTTTTTGTGTGTGTATGGTACTGGGGATTGAACCCAGGGGCATTCTACTTCTGAGCTACACCCCCAGTCCTATTTTTTATTCTTTATTTTGAAACAGGGCCTCACTAAGTAGCTGAGGCTTGCTGCGAACCTGCAATCCTCCTGTCTCAGCCTCCAAAGTACTGGGATTACAAGTGTGTGCCACCACGCCCGGCTACTTACTCTGGATATTAATAGGTATGGCCCTGGATAATATATGCATACAAATTGCACAGTGGGTGGTACTGAATTAAGCACACAACTTTTGCTCACTGCCTAGAGCAGTATCCAACATGAAGCACTGAATTCGACAAATATTTGAGTGAATGAATGAAAAGTATTTATCAGTGTCATTGTCATCAGTGATGTATACCATGGACCAGGTACTGTCCTGAGCCTCAAGGTGAAACTTAGAATATGGTTTAATAAGTTTTATGGTATAGATAAGCATGAGACCCTCTGGACCAGAAGCAAGACACTAAAGTCACCTGAAGAGGAAGTCAAAAGATACTTTCTAAGAAGGAGATAGTTGAGCTAGGGGCTGTAAGATGAATTCCAAGAGCCAAGAGAGTTGGAGGTAGCAGCCTGAGAAGGGGAGTGTGCACCAGGGAGAACAGACAACACAGATAAAGCAAATTGTGCCTGATGTTTGCTAAGTGTTGTTGGACTTTAAATTCAGGGACATGAAACGCAGCTGCAGGCGCCATGAGAGCGGTGGAAGACATCATTTATTACAGGCCATGTTAAGGCCTAGATCCAACGTGAACAGGGTGGGAGCCACGGCTAGGTTTTGAGCAGAGGAGCAGCCTGGTTGGGCTTAGATCACCGTCGAGCCACTCTTGCATCTTGTACTATTCAAATCCTGGTTGGCATCTGCAGACCCTGCCATTCCCCCATTAACTCTAGTCTGGGGTCTGTCATTAAGGTCATTTGGACCTCCTCCGTCCAATGTGTGGGGTTGGCCAGAGATAAGCTAATCAGGCATCCTTGGATGCTGCATCTTCAGTGGAGTGACGGCATCCTGATGAAGTGACTGGAGCTGGTCCATCCCAGCACAGGTACTTGGAGACAGTCTGTGAGTTCCTGCTGCCCAGATGCACAGGCAGGTCCATGGGTTCTTATCCCAGCTACGGTATCACAGGAGCCCACAGTCTCACAGACCTGCTGGACCCACTGACCATGCTGCTGAGATCTGCTGTCACCCTCCGTCTCCCATCCTGTCTTCTAGCCCTGTGCCGGTCCTTCCCCAGACAGAACATAGCTGGAGAAGATTGCAAGAGACTGAAAATGTGGTCTTCATGTCCAGGCCCCTGTAATAAAGAGAGGATAGAAGGACACGTGTGGGGCTGAGCACCAACACATATACACATGTGCTGGACTACACTCTGTTACAGAGGTAGTCCAGGACCAGTTTGCACCAGATCAACAATATTAACCACATACCAAGTCAACAGACCCTGAAGCCAATGTGGACCAGAGTATATGCTCAAATGTAGCCATTATCATGGGAATGAAAATTCTCTGCATGCAATGATGTTTTGCTATCTCATTCAATCTTCTAACCTGACTTTCAATCTCCTAAACTAAGTACTACATCAGTATTTGTTGACTGGCTGACTGATCAATGGGAATCTTTTGTTCAATGATGGCTATAGCTCGAAATTAAAAAAAAACTTTCCATTTTTAATTCTTATACATGGTTCAAAGACCTTTGCAACCTGCATATGATCTTCAGTGTATGACCATGATGTTCTGTAAGAGGCTCCAAGTATCACAAACGCTGTGCTATGTGGACTCCATGTACATTAGCTAAGCCAGGTTAAAATATTGAAATAAACAGATCCCCAAATAGATAAGGCTCCAATGTAATAACATTTGAGTGGGTATACCTGGTTTGCAGTTTTCTCTATGCGGTGACTCAAGGACCCAAGCTCCTTCTATTCTGTGGCTTTGACATTGACTAGGTCATCTAGCATCTTCCTTCATCTTCTGCATCCAGTTGCTAGAGTGTATGGAGAGTACCAGGGAAACCCAGTGTTTCTTGAAAGCTCAGCAGAAACAATTCACATCACTTCAGCCCATTCCATTGGCAAGGAGACTTAGGACCACAATGTGTGTGTGTGTGTGTGTGTGTGTGTGTGTGTGTGTGTATTTGTGTGCATGTGTGTGCATGCATCTGTGTGGCACCATATTTTTTCCAAATAGTCATGAACCATTATCACAAAAAAATGACAGAGACAGTTTAAAATCATTTCAACAATAATTCTTTATTTCGTTCAAGTTTCACCAGATCCAGTTGTTGCTGTTGCTTTAGTTTTTCTTTCTGTTTACCCCTAGTTAGAAAAGGAAACTGTTGTTTTTGAAGATTTGCTGTGTGCATAGGTTTTGCTTGGGAAGCCACGCACATCATTTCTTTGGCTCTTGACAAGAACTCCACGGGTAGGTTGACACTCTTCTTTCACGCAGAACGGCGACAAGGCTGACAAAGCAACTTCCCTAGGGCTCAGAAGTGGGGAATTGCACACGCATGACTTGAACCCAAGTTTACCCCCAGTTTGCTCTACCACCAGCCTCCAGGGGAGCAGGAAAGGCCATCGCCATCAAGTTCCCTGAGGAGCATGGACATGGGGACGCTGTACATGCGTGGCCTGGTTTCCCTGTGAGCGGCTCAGGAATGTCTTCATTCTCACAAAGAAATGTGCCCATGCATTGTTTCCTCAAATATGATATTTCTGAAAGTTTACCTTTGTGCATGTGTGTGTTTGTGTGTGTACACGCACATGTGCGTGTGTCTCCTTTTGAAAGTGACATGGAGAAGAGAAATAGTCTTCTATTATTTTAGAAATCATAATAAACAAGGCACATGCAATGATAGCCAGAAGCCACGCTGCGCCCTTCTGAAGGGAGATGACAGGGTGGCTGGTGTCCTGCCCAGTGGCGACTGTTGTGAGCTATGGAGGTCCAGCCACTGTGGCCGCGAGCTAAGACCAGGACACTCTGGCCTTGTCCTCCAGCTTTTCAAGGGAGGTAGAAGATGGAGATGTAAACTTCACTTCCCATTTTAAATATGGGATCAAATGGAAAAAGCAACGAGGTTGCATTAGTCAACCTCACAGACTGGATGGCACCGGATGGCGCGGCTGGGACCTCTGCTGTAGCTGACACTGAGACACGGGCAGGTCCACCCTGCAGGATTTATTTGCCAGCACAGTTCTGCTCTTTGTGCTTCAGACAAAGTCGCGGCACTGCCAGGGACACAGCTTCCTCGAGCTCCTGTTTGGCACATTGCTGGCAAATGAGGGGCACGGCAGCGTGCCCACGCTTAGCCAATGCAAAGGACAAAGGCGGGGGAACTCTCTCTCTGGACCTTGGGGAGAAACACAGCCCTCCCAGGCGGAGGGTGCAAGCATTCCTGCTGCAGTGTAATTAGGAGCAGCAAAGAAACTCAGACACGTGCCCCTTCTGTGTTGGCAACTGATATGACAGAACTCCATGAGGTGCAAAATGCAGGCTTTGTCTGTGTGTGTGTGTGTGTGTGTGTGTGTGTGTGTGTGTGTGTATGCGCGTGCGCATGGGTGTGTATGCACACACTTGGTGCTAGATGCTGCTGCCCAAGTTTCCAAGTGATTTCTAACTTGAAGTTGATGAGATGGGATATTGTGTCTTTTTTAAAATTGTAACCAACAACAAACTTGCCTCAGTGTAATTTTAGCAAGGATGCAAGTTTGCCAAGGTGCAGCCTGTAATTGTGGAGCTACTGTTTTGACAAAACAGGAGATGTGTGTGGTTGTGTCTGCGAGTAGGAAGGAGGCAAGCAAAAGAAAAAAATATAGTGGATATATGCTTTTTTAAGGAAGTAGATGCAGTAAAAGAGGGATCAGGGATTTAGATCAGAAAGCTGTTGAGACTCACTGCTGTCGATGGAGCTTCTTGGAGACTGTCTGTCTATAAAAGGATGTCCCAATATTTAGTTCATCCTTTAAATATTCTTCCAGCAAATATCTCTGCAGTCTGCTCCACTCTGGGCTTTGTGGCAGCCCTGGCAAAGCCAAGGTGCATAGGATGTGGTTCCTGTGCTCCATGGCCCCATGGTCCCCTGGGGACGGTCATGGGGACATACAGGGAACTGCCACCAATCCCATAAGTCACTTGAGTGGCCAGTGTTTCCTTTTCGCGATTCAAACAAAGCTCTCCTGGTAGTAAGAGGTATGTAGCAGCACACTCTTGGTGCTAGATGCGGCTGTCCAAGTTTCCAAGTGATTTCTAACTTGAAGTTGATGAGATGGGATATCGTGTCGGGGTGAACAGGCACGGGTAAGGTGTTTTGGACTAGTATTTGTGATTCTCATAACAATCCAGATTAAAGGATATTATAAAGCAGGAGAAGCTTAGAGAGGGGTGATACTGCAGAGTCTTTAAGACCAAGGCCTAGCTCAGCCACTCACAGCTCAGTGACCCGGGCCACTTAATCCTATTATTCTCTAGTATGCTTATCTATGATTTAGAGATTATAGAAATACTATGGTTAGTTTGGGCTCATAATTGACCACCACAGCAATCCATTGGTGGGAACCAGCTGGACCCCTTCTACATCTGTGGTCCAGCTGGGACACATCGGACCTAGGCTGGGCTACTGGGGGTGGTTCAGCGTGGCAGACTAGTGTCTTGTTCTCACTGTGGGCGGAGTGGGGTGACTCTATCGCCTGGGTCTTTCCTTTTCCTGCTGGGACATGCTCTTCTCATGCCAATGGCGGAGATGTAAGAAAAGTGAGCTCCATCTCATTAACCTCTTCGAAGTCTTTGTGTGATGGTGGTGGTCCATTGGTCAAACCAAGTCACATGACCAAGCACAGAAACATTCATTGGAGGAGTGGACTCCACGTCCTGGGCCTTGAGTAGGGGGAAGAATATGTATTTCTGAGCAAAGATGGAATCAACTAAGCTAGCCACCTCCTATTGTTTTGAAGATTAAGTGTAAAAAACAATGCAATATGCTCAATAGGACACATCAAGGGATCAACGAGGTTGGATAATTTATTATTAATAATAATAAATTATTATTTATTATTACATAATAATAATACATAATAATAATACATAATAATAATAATATTACATAATAACAATAATAAATTATTATTAATTATTACAAGCATAGTGGCGCATGCTTGTAATCCCAGTACTTGGGAGGCTGAGACTGGAGGATCCGGGTTCGCGGCCAGCCTCAGCTACTTAGTGAGGGTCTCCACAACTTAGTGAGACCCTGTTTCAAAATAAAGAATAAAAGAGTAGGGTTGGTGTGTAGCTTGGAGGTAGAATGCCCCTGGGTCCAATTCCCAGTATAATAATAATAATAATAGTAATAATAATGTTTTATTTTTAATCAATTAATTAATTAATTTTGTGGCACTAGGGATTAAACCCAGAATGATTTTACCTCTGAGCTACACTCCCAGCTCTTTTTATTTTTTATACTGAAACAAGGTCTAGCTAAGTGACCATGCACTGGCCTCAAACCTGCAATCCTCTGGCTTCAGCCTCCAAAGTACTGGGATTATAGGTGTGTACCACCACACCTGGCTATAATGTTTTATTTAATAGATGATCCAATTGAGATTCAGAGAGGTTATGTAAGTTATCTGAGATGACAAAGTTGTAAGAAAAGAGCCACAATTCAAACTCATATTGTCCAAATTCCTTTCTTTTTTTTTTTTGCGGTACCAGGGATTGAACGCAGGGGCATTCTACCTCCGCGCTACACCCACGGCCCTATTTTTTTATGCTTTATTTTTGAAACCGGGTCTCACGAAGTTGTGGAGGGCCTCACTAGGTAGAGAGAGAGAGAGAGGGAGAGAGAGAGAGAGAGAGAGAGAGATCGCGCACGCATGTGCGCTGAGGTTGGCCACGAACCTGGATCCTCCGGTCTCCGCCTCCCAAAGTACTGGGATTACAAGCGTGCGCCACCACGCCCGGCCAATCCCTTTCTTTTTTGATAAAAAGCTATGGACCTAGCTAGCACTGGGAGATAGATGGTAAGGTCCCAGTAGTAGTAGAGCATTCTAAATATCCAATTTGTCCCTATTTAGGAAGGTATATTTCAGACCTGAGAGTAAACTTGGGTGGCCAGAACAACTCTAAGTCCCGGGAACGAGGAAAACATCATAGAAGTCTAATGTGCTATCCATTGCACTATAGAGCTACCTAAGAGCAAGATAATAAGTCACAATGGAGACTACCATGCACCAAGGACCCTGTGGACCAGGTCAAGGATGAGGAGACCATGGGTTGGGTCCTCCAGGTGGAAGCAGGCTGCACCCCTGCTTTGCCTGTTCAGAAGCTCAGCGCTGGACCTGGGGAACTTGTGCTGGCTGCTGGAGCTCTCTCTTATTTAACCAGACAGTGGAAAGAAGAGATTTCCTCTAGATCTCTTCATTTGTGAAGATTTATTTTCTCCCTCTGATCTCTCTTTTCCTCCCCTGGGAATCTTGAATTTAAAAGTATTGAATTTTTTAGAAGTCTCTGAAAATACTACATTCAATGCAGAAAAAGGGTGATATGTTCCAGGGCGCTTTCTACTACGCTCTGTCATGGCCCTTATGTATGGACTTGGAGGGCTTGCTCATGGGATGGCGTCCACCTCCTACCCTCCCCTCATTCAATCTCCTAGTCCTCACATGGTGAACCCCTCATTACATTGTACCCAGCACACCTTAAGCAAGCCAGACATTCAGAAAGTATTGGTTGAATGAGTGGGTGAGTGGATGATGAATGAATTAAAATGATGAATGAATGAATTAATGCATCAATCAATTACACACCAGTGGATTTATGGGTGAATAAAGGGGTAGGTGAGTGCATTGTGGGGATAGATGGTGAGGGTATATGAAAAAGTAGGTGAAGGAGTGATATTCTAAATTCTCCACTCTCTCTTCAGGTCTACTTACAATTGGTCTTTGTTAACCACCACATCGTGATCAGGAACATCTGGTGAATTTCATTCATTCCACCAATTTTAGTTCAGAACTTGTGGGAGGGAGGGGTTGTACACTTATAGCATTTGGGGGTGTCTTGGTAGAACAGCTTTGAGGGAGATCATGAGATTTTATACAAAGTACTCTTGGCCTTTGACTGTTTTAGTTAGATAATAAAATGTCCCCTAAAGAACTTATTTTTTAATGTTTGGAGCTCATGTATTGAATCTTGAGGGTTGTAATTCCAGGAGTGGATAAATCCATTGTAATGAATTTATCTGGATTGTGGCGTGGGCCAGTAGGGTGTGGCTGGAGGGTGTGGATCCCTGGGGGTGTGGCCTTGGGGATTATATATGGTTCCTCTTCCCCCTGTTCTATTTCTCTTGTTTCCAGCCTTTGTGATGTAAGGAGCACAACCCATGTGCTCTCCCCCTCTCCACCTTCCTTCACCATGCTCTGAGATCTTCAGTCTCCAGCCTCACATGGACTGAACCCAAAAAAATAAGAAAATCAATCTTCTTTCCTCTAAGTTATGTGGTCAGGTCTTTATATTATGGTTGTGAGGATGCTAACTGGAACACAGACTGACTAAATTGCTAATGTAGAGAATCCAGGCCTCATCTCTAACTTCATTCAGCTATTTACATCACAATGAATATCTATTTGATGTTAATATACATGCACACAGCTCTTAGTGTCCCCCCCCTCTACACCTGTATGAAGTACCGAGAATGATGTTGGTATATTTTCACATGTACATATTGTTTATGATAGTAATTCCACTGATTCGCTTCTTTCTTGCCCTTCCCCTTCCCTTGTACCACTTCCCTTGCTCCACTGAGGGTTATCCATTATCAACAGCACCATTTATTGAAAAGACTGTCCTTTCTCAAAAGTATGTGTTAAGCACCTTTGTCAAAAATCAATTGGCTATAAGTTTGTGAACTTGTTTCTGTATTTTCTACTCTGTTCCACTGGTCTATGTGTGTGTTTTTGTGCCAATACCATGCTGATTTTATTACTATACCTCTGTAGTACAATTTGAAGTCAGGAATTGTTATGCCTCCTGCATGGTTCTTATTGCTGAGAAGTGCTTTGGCTATTCTGGGTCTTTTGTTTCTCCATATAAAATTAATGACTGATTTCTCTAGATCTGTGAAAAATGATGTTGGTATTTTGATAGGGATTACATTGATTCTGTAGATCATTTTTGGCAGAATGGCCATTTTGATGATATTTATTCTGCTTATTCAAGAGCAGGGGAGATCTTTCCATCTTCTAAGCTCTTCTTTGATTTATTTCTTCAGTGTTCTATAGTTTTTATTGTAGAGGTCTTTTACCTCTTTGGTTAAGTTTATTCCTAGGTATTTGATTGGTTTTGAAGTTATTGTGAATGGAATTGTTTTCTGGATTTCTTTCTCAGTGAATTCATGGTTGGCATATATGAAAGCTACTAATTTTTTTAGGTTGATCTTGTATGTGACTACTTTGATGAATTTGTTACTCAGCCCTAGTAGATTTTTGGTTGGGTTCTCTGGGTCTTCTAGATATAGGATCATATCATCTGCCAATAAAGATAATTTTAATTCTTCTTTTCCTATTTGAATTCCTTTGATGTCCTTCTCTTGTCTTATTGCTCTGGCAAGAGTTTCGAGGACTATATTGAAAAGGAGTGGTGATAGTGGACATCCTTGTCATGTTCCTGTTTTTAAGGGGAATTCTGGCAATTTTCCCCCATTCAATATGATGTTGGCTTTGGGTTTCTTATATATTGATTTAATGATGTTTAGGTATGTTCCTTCAATTCCGATTTTCTGTAGAGTTCTTAACATGAATGGGTGTTGAATTTTGTCAAATGCTTTTTCCACATCTATTGAAATGATCATGTGATTCTTGTTTTTAGTTCGATTTATATGGTGAATAACGTGTATTGTTTTGCGTATGTTGAACCAGCCTTGCTTTCCTGGGATGAAACCAACTTGGTCATGATGTACAATTTTCTCAATATGGTTTTAAATGCGCATGGCTAGTATTTTATTTAGAATTTTTGCATCTATGTTCATTAATGATATTGGTCTATAATTCTCTTTTCTTGAAGTATCTTTATTTGGCTTTGGTATTAATGTGATCTTGGCCTCATAAAAGGAATTTGGAAGAATTCCATCTCTTTCAATTTCACAGAATAGTTTGTGAAGTATTGGTTTTAGTTCTTCTGTAAAGGTTTTGAAGAATTCGGCTGGAAAACCATCTGGACCTGGGCTTTTCTTTGATGGCATACTTTTTATTGCTGTTTCTATCTCTGTGCTTGCTGCTATTGGTTGTTTTGGGTTTTCTATATCCTCTTGGTTCAATTTAGGTAGGTTCTATGTGTCTAGAAATCTTTCGATTTCTTCCATGTTTTCCATTTTATTGGAATACAAGTTTTCAAAGTAGTTTCTTATGATCCTCTGGATTTCTCCACTATCTGTGGTGATGTCCCCTTTTTCATTTCTGATTTTGGTAATTGGGTTGATTTTCTCCTTCTTTTGGTTAGGTTACCTAGTGGTTTGTCAATTTTGTTAATCTTCTCAAAGAACCAGCTTCTTGTTTTGTTGATTCTTTGTATTTTTTTTTATTCTCTATTTCATTAATTTCTGCTATGATTTTAGTCATCTTCTGCCTCCTACTGGCTTTGGGATTTGACTGTTCCTGTTTTTCAAGATCCTTGAGGTGTGTTAGTAGCTTATTTATTTGGATGTCTTCTGTTTTTCTTATGTGGACACTCAGTGCTATAAATTTTCCTCTTAACACTGCCTTCAAAGTGTCCCATAGATTTTGGTACATCATGTCTCTATTTTCGTTTAATTCCAGAAATTTTTTTATATCTCCCCTTATTTCTTTCCTGATCCATTCCTCGTTCAGAAGTGTATCATTCATTCTCCATGTATTTATGTAATTACTTTTAGTCTTCCTGTTGTTAATTTCCAGTTTCATTCCATTGTGATCTAAGAAGATGCAGGGAATTATATCACATCTTTTGAATTTGCTGATGCTTGCTTTGTGACCCAGTATGTGGTCTATTTTGGAGAATGTTCTGTGGGCAGCTGAGAAAAATGTGTATTCAGGTGTTGCTGGTTGAAATAATCTGTATGTGTCTATTAGATCCATCTGGTCTATGGTTTTCTTTAGGTCTGAACAATCTTTATTCATCTTTTGCCTGGAGGATCGATCTAGTGGCATGAGTGGTATGTTGAAGTCTCCCAATATTATTGTGTTTGGGTCTATTTGGGACCTGGTGTCCCGAAGACATTGTTTTATGAATGTGGGTACGCCCACATTTGGGGCGTAAATGTTTACTATTATTATATCTTCTTGTTGGATTGTTCCAGTTATTAGTAAGAAGTGACCCACTTTGTCTCTTCTGATGTGTTTTAGCTTAAAGTCTGTTTTGTCAGATATAAGCGTTGCTACCCCTGCTTGTTTTTTATCTCCGTTTGCATGGTATATCTTTTTCCACCCATTTACCTTTAGTGTATGAGTATCTTTGGCTAGAAGGCGAGTTTCTTGTAAGCAGCATATAGTTGGGCTATCCTTTTTAATCCACATTGCCAGTCTATGCCTTTTAATGGGGGAGTTGAGTCCTTTGACATTCAATGTTATTATAGAGATATGATTTTTGTTTCCTGTCATTTTGAGTTCTATTTTCTGTTTGCTATAGTGACAAATCTCTTTGTTTAGTTGCCTACCTGGTGGAGTTCACCTCTCCTGTGGTTCTGAAAATTGCTTGTTTTTCCTTCTTTGTGATTTATTTCTGCTAGGATTTTCTCCAGTGTTGGCTTGGTCCTCATGAATTCTTTAAGTGTTTTTTTTTTATCATGGAACATTTTTATTTCTCCATCAATTTTAAATGATAGCTTTGCTGGATATATCAGTCTTGGTTGGAAGTTGTTTTCTTCCAAGGTCTGGAGTACTTCATACCAATCCCTCCTGGCATTCCTGACTTGGGTTGAGAAGTCTGGGGTGATTTTTATTGTTTTGCCCCTGTATGTTAGCCATTCTTTTGTTCTTGCTGCTTTTAGGATTCTTTCTTTGGCCTCTACGTTAGATATTTTAATTATTATGTGGCATGTGGAAGTCCTTCTCTGGTCCTGTCTTAACGGTGTTCTATATGTCTCCTGTATGTGAATGTCCAAATCCTTTTCTATGTTCGGAAAATTCTCTGAAATTATTTCTTTGAAGAGGTTTCTTATACCCTTGGTCTGTGCTTCTAAATCTTCTTTGATGCCTTCTATCCTTAGATTAGGACGTCTTGTATTGTGCTGTATTTCTTGGATGGCCAGGGTGTGTTGTTGTAATATCTTCTGTATATCATTGACTGTGTTCTCAGTTTTGAATGAACTGTCTTCCATGAGTGATACCCTGTTTTCCATGTGGTCAAGCATACTAGAGTTGGTTTATATTGCAGTCTTAGTTTGTTTATTGACTCCTTCATTTCGTTCAGTGTTTCTTTCTGATGCTTTCTTAGAGCCTCAACTTCCTCCTTCATCTCCTCTATGCTTTATTTGAGGCCTTTCATCATTCTGAAGATCAAAATTCGGAATTCTCCGTCTTGCATTTCCTGTAGGTCAGTATCTGTAATCTCACTTGTTGATGCATTGTGTTTCTTGTTTCTTTTCTGTTTCTCATTCTTGTATTTTCAGTGTTTTCAATTTTGTGTTTCTGTTGCCTCCACATTATCTTCCTTTCTATGTGTAAAACCTCTTGATGGTCCCTATAGACAAAGTTAGGTCAGTGCGCTGTAGGCTGTGCTTCCCTCCTTTCTGGTTGATCGGGGCACGGTGTGTGTGTGTGTGGGGGGCACGCAAGTTCCAGAGCTCGAGTGTTGGCACGTGAGGCGCACTTTGAGGTGCGGTGTTAGATATGGGCTCTGAGGCGCTGGTGACAGCGCCAGAAGATGCCTGGTCTCCGAGGCACGGGTGCTGAGGGTCGCCCAGGCTCCAAGTGGTGCACACATGCTCCGGGTCGCTGGAGGTTTCCCGGGCTTTGATGCATGGCACTGAGTATCTTGCGTGGGCCCGAGGGTGTGCAAACTCCGGGTATCAAGTTGCGGTGCCTGAGCTTGCACGGGCACTGAGGCACAGCACGGAGGTTCGCATGCGGTTGCCCATGATGTGCACAGGATCCTGTAACTCAGGTGGTGGCACTGGTGTGTGCCCTGGCTCTGAGGTGGCGTGGAGGGTCGCGTGGGTCTTGGGTGCCGGCACCGAAGGGTATCTGGGCTCTGAAGTGCGGCATAGGAACTCCCGCGCAGGTTAGAGAGATGCAGGCTCTGGGTCTCGGGTAGTAGTGCCATAGGGCGTGGGGGTATGAGGCGGGGCTTGGAGGGCCACCCAGGTCGTGGGTGGTCATGTTGGATTCCAGGGCTGGATGCAGAGGGCCACCTGGGTTGCCTGGGCCAGCGCAGCTGGCCTAGGTGGGGCGCGGGGCACAGGGGGGGATGCCTGAATCATACAGGATGGCAAAGCTGGCCTAGGCGGTGCGTGGCTGGCTGCCCTGGTTGAGCGTGATGGCACTGCCGCTGCCTGGGTCACACGGGACCGCGCAGCCGGCCTAGGCGGGGCGCAGCTGTTCACCCTGGTCATGCGGGACAGCGCAGCTGGCCGCCCGGGCCTCACGTGATGTCACTGCTGACCTAGGTGGGGCATGGGGGGCGCCATAGTCACCAGTGACCTTGCGTCTGGCCGCCTGGGTCGCATGGGATGGTGCGGCTGGCCTAGGCAGGGAGTGGGGGGGACGCCCGGGTCTTGGTTGGCGTGGGGGTGTGATGCAGGGTGCTGGTGATCCCACAGGCTAATAGCATGGTGGGGGGTAGGTGCGCAGCTGTGGCTGGAGCCCATTGTAGGGCAGCCTTTGAAGGGTATTCACGCTCTGCTGCTCGGATGGCCACACCACTCACAGAATTCTGCTCTGGTTTCTCCTTCTGATCTGTCTGTGGCGCCAGGGGCCGTTAGCCCCGGCTGTAGGGTCCAGGGTAAGATGGCCCCTTACCGATCCTGCCGACACGGGATTGCTGCTTTCTGTGGGAATCTGTAGCTGGTAGACTCTGTGTTTGTGTATTTGTACTCGGGTTACTGGATTTTGGGTTTTGGTTCTTCTGTGGCTATATGGTGTTGTTTAGTTAGTTTGAGCCTCCGAGGTGATTCTTAGATGATTTTGAGACAGGCTCGTTCATGGGCTCCTATTCTGTCACCATCTTGAATCTTCCTCCTGCCATGCAATTCTAATGGGAACGTTCAGACCATTCTGCATCTCTGGGACAACAGTTACTCCCTACTGAAGAGCAAGAGCTGGCACTGCTACACAGGACTCCTGGATGACATACCCATGACGTGTACCTAATCCCACTTTCTGAGATTGGCTACCTCCTAAATGACCCCTCTCTCTCTGACTTCAGTAGAACTCTTGCTCCATAGTTCTGTCTTTTATGCATGGGCCGCCTTGGACTCTCACTGTCCTAGGTATAGGCTATACCCCCTGAATGGCATGTTCAGTTCAAATTTACCCTTCATTGACCAGAAGGCATTATTTTAGCTGGCTTTAAGTGTAAGAGCAAAAAAACAAGTCAGTTCCAACTATACCTATTCCTCATTTTATACATATAATTTTACTGGTGCAATGGAATCATATATCATATGAGATTTGATGTGACATAAACACATATGCATACATTACCTGGCACATTTCCTTCCATATTCTTGACTCTTTTTCTTTCCTCCATTTCCATACATGCCAGAAAGATTGGCAGTGAAACTCTGCTTGGATGCAACTCTATCTGAACTGTTCCCCTAACTCTTTTTTTCTTTTTGTGGTACCGGGGATTGAACCCAGTGGCATTCTACCTCCGCGCTACACCCCCGGCCCTATTTTTTTTATACTTTATTTTGAAACCGGGTCTCACGAAGTTGCGGAAGGCCTCAGTAAGTAGAGAGAGAGAGAGAGAGAGAGAGAGAGACAGGGAAAGAGAGAGAGAGCTGAGGCTGGCCATGAACCCAGATCCTCTGGTCTCCACCTCCCAAAGTACTAGGATTACAAGCATGCGCCACCACGTCCGGCCCCCCTAACTCTTTATAGGGCCCTGGGAGCACATCTGTCAAAAAAGTAAAAAGGTCAGAGAAAAGAGAGGCCATCTGATCAGATTTGGTGTGAGCAGAAGCTATATCTTAGATGAGATGGCATCAGAGATGGGCTTTGATAAGTAGGGAGAACTTCAGATCGGAGAGAGAGAGAGATAGAGAGAGAGAAATAGAGATAGATAGATAGATAGATAGATAGATAGATAGATAGATAGACTCTTATTAGAGGATGAGAACCCATGAGTGAAGAATGCAAACAAACAAAGAACAAGATGGTTTGGGGCATGATATCTTGAAATCTTGGGAAGGCTGATATAGTTGTAGTAGTTCTCTCTCTAGACATGAATAAACAATCCAGAAACCACTAAGGAATGCCATCTCCTTGCTTTTTGCTCCTGTGAGTCCTCCTGGATACCTGAGGGGGTTTGGTAGGTTTGGTGAACCCAGTCAAGCTTCTTTGAGCAGCACAGAAGCGACATATTTCTTACAATTTCAGAGTCTCCCCGAAAATCCTCCTCATGCTCACTGGTATCTATCTCCTCACCCCCCGACGTCATGCACCAATTCCTGTCCCCAGGTTCTCCAACCTCATATAGGAAGGTTTCCAGCCAGTGGTGGTTCTCATATCCACCTGTTTGCATGGGCGTAGCCTTACCTTCCTGGGGGATGAGGGACTAACTACCCACTTCAGCTAGATGATTGGCTTCATCTACTTTTCTAATGACTTTGACTGGTGGGACAAGAGACAGGAACTTCAGTCATAAGGAATTCTTAGGACATACCTCCATCTGCATAAAGTTTGTCTAACATCTAGAGGTTAAAGAAACATTCTCTGGTCCCAGATCTCTAGTATGTGTACACTGAGTATTGGCAGGAGACTGTCGGAGATATGAGTGGAATAGTAAGTAAGGAACGATTGCTGGTGACCAAAACAGAAACTCATTTGAGATCTGGACCCTGGAATTTTCACATAAAGATGACATTTCAGAACATTCTCTTAAAATGATATAATCTGAGCATTTTCACCTGGCATCGTGGACCCTCAAAGCATGACCCAGTCCTGATTTTGATCTTCCTCTTCCACTCTTCCATTCTTCCCCATCCTTGCATGCTCATTAGAGACACATGGAGATAGCCATCATTCCTCGAACACCCCGAGAACTCCCGTGACCCTGAGCCTTTGTGAGGTTGATCGTGCTGCCTGACGATTCCTTTCCCCATCACCCTCAACTGGCAAACCCATCAGACCAAGCTCCAAACAACCATCTTAATAAAATGTCGCTCAGCTTTAAAAAATTCCCTCTCTCCCTTACCCTCCTTTTTTATATTTTGGTCCCAGAAGCAATCATAGAATACTTCATTTTGTGTGACACAGACCCATCTTACCAGTCAGTTCATGAGCAACCTGAGACCCTAGAACCCTTCACCATGTTTCCAATGTCATAGGCCCTCAGGCAAATGTCTATGAGAGCAGAGAATGCCTCCAGGAATCAGTGAATGCCCAGGTTATGCAGTCAGTTAACGAATGGATTCAATGAAGAAGTAAGTAACTATCGAACAAATGTGTGGATCAACATATTGGAAGATGAGTACAGCAATGAAAAGAACAAGTGAATGAGTGGTCCACCTAGCAAGAGAAAAGATGACTCCATTGGGAAGGACTGAAGATACTCTTTGATACTCCATAGATGTTTGGGGAATTCCTTTTATATTGGATGAAATATGGGACAGAATTGGATTGTCCTTATATGACTATCCCAGTCATTTACTTACTCCCTCATCAAATGACTGAGCTACATATAGAAGCCAGCATGCCGTGATGACCCTGGTGGCTGACTTGGAGTAATGATTTTTGGTCTTAATTAAAATGTGTTCCTTGCCATCAACGAACAGTTACCTACAGAAAGAGACATTGCTTCTGTCCTGTGCAAGGGTGGAAGATGATAATTTTTTTTTTCATTTCAATTTTGGTTCCTCACAGGAGGTCACCAAAAGTAGCCACTTCCAGAATCATCAATGTTCTCCTAAGGAGAGAGAAAGATCTAGAAAGCGGCTCCAGTTTGGGAGTTAGAAAATCCAGGAGGCACCTTAGAGATTTCTGATGCCCCCATTCCCAAGGTGTGCACTTCTGGCTCTGTGAAAGGCTTTGGATAGTGTCCGTGAAAAGGGGAGAATTCTAAAATGAGTTTTGAATTATCCTGCCCTGTCCCCATCAATGAAGTCAGCACCGACTTTCAAGTATAGGAGACACTACTTAATGCTTGGCTTTTGAGAAAGTGGTATGGCGTACAGGTGTCAAGTTGAAAAAAAACATTAAATGTCTGCTTATTTAGCAGTGAGCACTAGGGGGCTAAACCTTAAAAATCTTTGTGAGGGAAGGTTGGATTTTCTGCCTCTTGACCTCCTCACCTTGCAGCGCAGGCTCAGAACCCAAATGAAGAGAATTTCAAATCCCCGTTGAAGGCTTGTGCTTTTTCCCCAAGAGTGCACCGTCGGTCTACATTTCCATCATTTCAGACCTAGGTTTTCCTCACTCAGGCTCCTTTGGGTCTCTAAAGCTCTAGTGGTGTTTGGCCAGATAATTTGGAAATATTTTTCCCAAATTGTAAATGGAGATATAAGGTGGAAAAGACCCCTGGTAAGGCACAGGTTAGGACACAATCTGGAGAGGCTCTGGTTCCCACTCACTGTGTGACCTCCCTGTCTAGAGAGGCTGGGAAAGACCAGAGGTGGAGGTCCCTGCCTCATCACCAGCTGGGACCTGTACAGAGCCAATGGCCTGGGGCTAGCATCCTTCTCTTAGATATCCTCTCCCTTCCTTCCTTCCTTCCTTCCTTCCTTCCTTCCTTCCTTCCTCTTCCCTCCCTCCCTCCCTCTTTCTCTTTCTTTCTCTTTCTTTCTTTCTTTCTTTCTTTCTTTCTTTCCTTCTTTTCTTTTCTTTCTTCTTTCCCTCCCTCCTTCCCTCTCTCCCTTCCTTCCTCCCTCCCTCCCTCCTTTCTTTCTTTCTTTCTTTCTTTCTTTCTTTCTTTCTCTCTCTCTCTCTCTTTCTTTCTTTCTTTCTTCTCCTTTTCCATTTTTTCTTGTTTGTGTGTGGTACTGGAGATTGAATCCAGAGGCATTCTTCCTCCAAGCTACATCCCCAGCCCGTTTTTATTTTTTTATTTTTGTTTTGAAACAGGGTCTTGCTAGGTTTCTGAGGGTCTTCCTATGTTGCTGAAACTATCTTTAAACCTGAGATCTTCCTATCTTAGCCTTCCAAGTACTGGGATTAAAGGTGTGTGCCATCACACCCAACCTGTCCAGTATTTTCATATCCTACCAGGATGGAATTACAGAGCACAGGGCTTTGGTGGATAATCTTCTCACCATATTAATCATTTGGTTTAGGGGAAATGTATACTGATTAACTCCCTGGCACACAGCTTGTTCCATAAATTGTACAACTATTGTTTGCTGAAATCCCGTTAAGTGTAACATCCACCTGTCTAAAGAAAGAAAGCAGAGTTCAGGTGGTTTTGCCATTTGCATAGGTGCATTTTTTTAAAATAATGCAATACAGACTCCAGTGTGTACAAAGATGACTTTAATTCTTTTATGGACTGATTCTCTTTTTATTCAGAGGATGTTTAATGAGCATCTACTATGTGTTAGGTCTGTAGGAGGCACTGAGGACCTATGCAGTGGAGAATGCGATGGGCGCAATGCTGCCCTAGGAGCTTGTTCTTCAGAGGGCGACTCTTGGGTGGAATGTTGTCAGAAAGCTGAATCAACTGACCATGTATACCCCCTTCTGCATGTGATGGTGGGTGGGATAGTACTGGGGAGTAGAAAGAGTCCAGGTGTCTTTCCTGACACTGTAGAGCTGAAGTTTCATTCTTTTCTTCTGCTTTTGGCTGATGGATCTGCAAGCCGTCGGGAGGTTTAAGTAAAACAAGATGCTGCGGTGTGGTTTGATAATTGCAACAGGCATGAGAGGAGAAATAATGAACTGTGAAGTATTTAGAGTTTTCCACATAGCCACCTCTCCCCTTCAGGTCACTTACCCCATACCATTTGCATTTTTTTCAACAGATTGAGCTGAGGGTCTAAATTGCGTTCAATTACTTGGGTTTGCCAGGGAGCGATGTCTTTAATTTGAGGGAGGCTGACTTTACAGGTGACTTGGAAAGACGATGATCCTGATAATGAATGGGCGGGGGAGTTGGGGGCAGATGGTGGGGATGGAGGCCAGGCTGGGGGCTGTAGCAGGGATCAGAGCTGGCGATGACTAGGATCCAGGAGAAAGTCTTCGCAAGGGGACACCTCATTGCATATGGCAGGGTGGTGACTTTACAGGACTTCCTGATCTGGGAAGCATGGAAGGAAGAAGAAGGGATCTTGAAGATGATGTCATTGTCATTCACATCTCCTTACCGGGGCCAGGGCGGGAAGGAGAGTAACAGCAGCATCCATGGAACTGTGAGCGCTTCTCCCCATTAACTAGCTAAATTTGAGCGTCTCCCATTATTAAACTGACCCGGATTAGCCTGTACCTCTCCCAGCCCCCTCAAGGAAGCATCAGGAGTCTCTTGGTGTGTATCTCCCCAGTTATCTTGCATTCACTTAAAACATCTATCATCTATCTATCATCTATAATCTATCTATCTATCTATCTATCTATCTATCTATCTATCATCTATCTATCTATCTATCTATCATCTATCTATCATCTATCTATCTATCATCTATCTATCTATCATCTATCTATCTATCTATCATCTATCTATCTATCTATCAATCAATCTATCTATCATCTATCTATCATCTATCTATCTATCTATCTATTATTTATTTTTTGGTGATGGGGATTGAACCCCGGGCATTCTACCTCCAAGCTATACCTTCAGTCCTTTTTATTTATTTTATTTTGAAACAGGGTCTTCCTAAGTTGCTGAGGCTGGCCTCAAACCTGTAATCCTCTTGTCTCAGCCTCCCAAGTACTGGGATTACAGGCATGGGCCACCACACCCAGCTACTTAGAACCTCTTGATGATCTGAAATAAAGAGTAGAATGGAGCCGGGTGTGGTGGCGCACGCTTGTAATCCCAGTATTTTGGGAGGCGGAGACTGGAGGATCCGGGTTCACGGCCAGCCTCAGCTCTCTCTCTCTTTCTCTCTCTCTCCCTCCCTGTCTCTCTCTCTACCTAGTGAGGCCCTCCGCAACTACGTGAGACCCGGTTTCAAAATAAAGTATAAAAAATAGGGCCGGGGGTGTAGCACGGAGGTAGAACACCCCTGGGTTCAATCCCCGGTATTGCAAAAAAAAAAAAAAAAAGAGTAGAATGGATGTATGGGACATTGGTGCTAAAACTGGAGGGTGCTTGGAAGCATGATTTGTTAAGAATACAGACTCTATTTCAACCTTGGGGTATAAAATTAGTAAAGAGATGCCTTCAACTAATATTTTACAGTTGTTTTGATGATCGTAACCTTTATACCATATAAAAGGGTTTATGGAATCCCACAGAATAGTAGTTATACCTGTAGTATACCTTTGATAATGTACTTTAATTAGAATAAGCTTATTGGAAATTGTGCTCTGGAATTGGAGACAACTGGCTTCAGCCTTTAGCATGGCCCCTTTCCAGGAGGGTGACCCCAAGTCGACTACTTAAGTTCTCAAAGTTTTTGTTTCCTCACCTATAAAATGGGAATACTAAGAGAAGCTGGCTCCTTGAGCTGTTGTGAGCATCGACTGAAGCTGTGGATAGAAATACTTAGCCCAAGAGTAATGAATCAATTCCTAGTTCTAGATGTGATCAAAAAGTATTTATCTTCTGTGTATAATTGTAGTGGGACTAAATAAAAACCAAAATGACAATTTTTGTGCGTATGGATTTGAGGGCTATATAGTAAAGATTTTGTGTTTCCTTTCTATTTATGCATTCAGTCCTCCAACAGTTCAGACCCCTGGCCTTAGTATTTCTTCCTGACATTAATCATAAGCCATTCATTTAAAAAGTTAACACAGGTCTACCTACACTCCGAAGGTAGACTGAATTTGCAAAGGCAAAATCATTGAACCACCTCTGTGGTCAAGTTTTTCTTTAATGCAAAACTCAATTATTATTTGGATTTTATAATGTCTCCAATTATCCAGTCAATATTACATACATGCATATTCAAAGATTGATTTTCATCTCACCTGGAGGCACACTTCCCAGGCCCACTCTTTATTCCTATACTTATAAGAGTGCACATGATGTCAGGGGCATAAACTTCCATGTCAGAATGAAGTCACACTCCTGTGTGTTCTTTCATCCAAACAACTTTGTTTGGGCTTCAGAGTCAGAGACACCTCACGCTTCTCCATTTCTCAGCATCTCCACCTAAAACTCATGAAAAACAGTCTTCATTTAAAAATGGCCCAAATTTCTCCCTTGTGTCAGCTGGGGAGAACTCGACTTAGAGTACTTAATAATAGACATAGTTGAGGGGAAGGCCCAGCTGAGGGGCTCCATGGGAAGCCTGCAGCATTTCTTAACATACAGATTCTTATGTTGGTTTATTTGTTTATTTATTTATTTATTTATTTATTTATTTATTTTTGTGGTACTAGGGATTGAACCCAGGGACATTCTACCTCTGATCCACACTCTCAGCTCATTTTATATTTTTATTTTGAAACAGGGTCTTGCTAAATTGCTGAGGCAGTCCTTGAACCTATAATCCTCCTGTCTCACCTTCCCAAGTACTGGGATTCCAGGTGTGCACCACCATGCCCTGTGAATTAGAACCATTTTAAAATCCAGATAAAAATTGAGTTTACATTACAGGCAAGGTGGGGCGGTGACCCAATTCTTCTGGTGCAAGCAAACTAACAAGGGCAGCAGCCGATAGGAAAATATAGGTGGAGGTAGGGTGAAGGCCACAAAGTGGGGTCCATGGCAAATAGTTCCCAAGGTAGCTCCATTCCTGGGTGACTCCCCCCGCCAAGTGTGGATGAGAGGGATGCTCACTCAAAGGTACTCATTCCGTTAGAACCAAGTTACAGAAATTGGCTTGCTTCTAACCAAAAGTGAATTGCAAAGGTGAGGAGAGGTCACTTCTGTGACTGCATTAGGAGATCATGACACCTGTTTGGCTGAGAGGTTCTTCCTCCCTTTCTGGCTTTGAAGGAGGAAGCTGCCAGGTTGTATGTTGCCTTATGCAGGTTCCATGCTGCACGGAACTGAGGGCGGCCTCCAGCAGATCTTCAGCAGGAAATTGAGGGCACAGTCTCACATTCTTCAAGGAACCAGGTGCTGCCATCAATTACATGAGTTTGGAGGCAGAACTTCCTCCAGGGTGAAATCCAGCCCAGGTTGACCCCTGATCACAGCCACATGAGACCCTGAAGCAGAGGACCCAGCTAAACTGTGCCCAGACATCTGACCCACAGAAAGCATGAAATAATAAATGTGCATTGTGTTAGACCACTAAATTTATGGTAATGTGTTGTGTAGCAATCGAGAACCAATATAGGGTCATTTAAAACGACATCATTAGCTGGGCGTGGAGGAAGATGCCTATAATCCTAGTACTTGGGAGGCTGAGACAGGAGGATTGCAGGTTTGAGGCCAGCCTCTGCAATTTAGTGAGACCCTGTTTCAAAAAAGAAAAGAAAAAAGGCTGGGGGGTGGGGAAGGTTGGGGATGTAGTTTGGAGGTAGAATGGCCCTGGGTTTAATCACCAGTACCAAAATAAATTAAAAATAAATTAATAAACGAACAAGCAAATAAATAAATAAATATAAAATAAAACCATATTATTGACTGTATAACTCTTTACATACTGTTATAGTCTTATGAGAAGAATGGCAGACTAGAAGTGAAATTGCTCTCATCCGGATCCATGGGTCGAATTCCAGTGGCCAACCTGGTTGTCCTCCGTGGACACTGGCTGCTGCTGGACCTCCTTCTGCCAGGATAGCTTCTCTCTGCTTTTTCTTTATCCCCCCATGATGCTCCTCACTGGTTTCCTTCCTTCCTTCCTTCCTTCCTTCCTTCCTTCCTTCCTTCCTTCCCTTTCCTTCCACTCTTTCTTTCTTTCTTTCTTTCTTTCTTTCTTTCTTTCTTTCTTTCTTTTTTTCTCTCCCTTCCTTCCTTCCTTCCTTCCTTCCTTCCTTCCTTCCTTCCTTTCTTTTTCTGGTTATTCAGCATCCTCTGCAGCTTGCTTCCTCTGCCCACTCCTGGAACATTGGTGGTCCCTGAAGACACGCTGTCAGCCTCGCTTCTTCATGGCAGTGCGTGCTCAGGGCATTCTGTGCTACAGGGATGCTGATCAGTCCCGCTGCGTGCCTGTGCCTGGAGCTCTCTCCTGAGCTCCAGACTCAAAGGACCTGCTGGGTTTCTTGTTTTGCATGTCCTTCAGAGAGCTTAAACTCAGTCTTACTCCTCAGTTCCTGACCACAGAGACTGATGGCTGTCACCCACCACCCATCCCACCAGCACCCCAGTTGGAATACAGCAGTGGCTCTTGACTCCCCTTCTCCTTGAAACACTCTCTCACTAAACCCTCTTAACTTGATGTCCAGAAAACTCCTCAGACCCATGCTCCTCTCCCATTCCTGCCCAGGATGACCACGATGCCCCTTCAGGTTTACATCAACCCCTAAGGACTATTGAAATATTCTGGACACTTTCCCCATCCTAGCCTCCTCAGGGTGCTCCTCACACTGCTGCCAAAAAATAGAAAAACTCACCATGAAGTGCCTTAAACCTCTCTGTCTCGTTCATGTTCAAATACTAGAGCCATTGGCTGGGAGCCGACGGAGCTCAAATTTACTGCCCTTTGTCTGTGTGGCTCCTTCCAAAGTCTTGTCTTTCTTATTCTTTTTTATAATTTTATTTGTGCAATATAATTATACATCATAATAAATGCTGGAAGGGATGTGGGGAAATAGGAACTCTTATACACTGTGGGTGGGATCATAAGTTAGTACAACTATTATGGAGATCAGAATGGAGGTTTCTCAAAAGACTAGGAATGAAATACCATATGAACCCGGTATACCACTCCTCAGTATTTTTCCAAAGGAATTAAAGTTAGAGTACTATAGTAATTAATGCACACCCACATTTATAGTAGCACAATTCACAATAGCAAAATTATGGAACCAACCTAGGTGTCCATCAACAGATAAATGAATAAAGAATATGTGGTCTATAAACACATATTGGAGTTTTACTCAGCCATGAAGAAGAAAAATAGTATGTCTTCTTTCTTATTTGAAATAGGTATTTATTTTTATACTTAAGTGAATACTCATGATTCTATGTATTTTCCTTAAAAGGGCTGCTGCACATACTGCTCACAATCTTTCTTTGGCTCCGGATCAGCTCGGAGATAAAGGGCAAGTCTGTTAGCATGACCTGGTCTTTGCCTGGTGCGTGGATCTCATCCTTATCCTCAGTGAGGTGGAGCCTTTGCACTTTTCCCTACATACCAGGCTATCTAAGGACTCTACCTTTGCCCATGATGCTCCTTCAGTCTGCAGCACTTTCCCATCCCTTATTACAATCTATCAACGCACATCCAACCACAGCCTCTTTGGCTAATTTTTCCTCCTTCCACAAGACTCAGTCCTCGGCTGCCCAATTATCTTCTTGGTCCCTTTCTGTCTCCCAGCAGACCTCTGTGCCTCTCCTCTGTGCTTCACAGCACCTTGAGATTTCCATTATTCTGATATTGACTGAGTGTCCTCAGGGTCTGATGTAAGGAAGATGCACATCAAAGTTTGCTGAACGGTTGCTGAATTACAGCTCAAAAACCTGGACAAGTAACTTGACCACTTCGAATCCCAGACTCTATCTTTGCAAATGGGCTTGTTCAAGTCCCTTGAAGATGGTGGCAAAGTTTCCAATGGGTTACATAAAAAAAATTGCTTGGCTGATTTGAGAACTGCCTAGCATTAGGAAATATTTAGAACCACAGAAATGGTCCACTTAAATGGGGCCAATCATTTAAATAAAAGTCAAACTCTAGAAATCAAATCAGGGAATACAGTAAAAATTACATGGTGGCTTAAAGTGTGAGCATCGGGGCTACATGGCCCAGGTACGAATCCTGGATCTGCCATTCCATGGATATTATGGGTTTGGGTAACTAACTTATCTGTGCCTCAGTTATTCTCACCTAAAACTGAGAATAATGGATAATATCAGAGTTGCCATGATAATTGGATATCTTAGCACATTTTAAACTCTTAGCTTAGTATTTGCTCTTTGTGAAAACCCCCAATAAATAAACTATCTCTACTGTTATTATGATTAATACAGCTTGAGAGGAAGAGCCTATTTTGGTGTCACAGTAAAATGAAGCACAGATACCCAAAGTGCGTAATTCCATTTCCTATAGAAATTATGATCCTATTTTTGTACTAATGAAGAAAAATGACAAAACATAGAAGACACTGAGCAATCCCTAGTGCGTTTAACCCAAGGAATGGGGATGCAGGACATGCTGCTCAAGGTAGAGCACTGACATTCTTATCTTTAAATATTCAAACACTTCACATATACAAATTTGGCTATAAGATGAAAATCAAAATAAAATAAACCTGGGTGAAATTTTAGCACATGGGTTTATAAACAGAAAATGAAGAACAGAGATGCCCAGACAGAGAATTTGCAGACATCTGTGAAATTAGTTTTTCCCAATAGTAAAGCTCTACTGAATTATACAATTTCAGAAAGTTCATTTGTAGAAAAAGACTAGGGAGAACTGTATGTGAGAGGTGCCGGTTATCTGCAGTAGGGGTGGGGAAAGTGGATGGAGTAGGAACAGAGGAATGAAGAGGTCAAGCCAAATTCCATTTCTACCTGTGTGGGGGAGGGAATGAGATGCACTAATGTAAACAATAAATGCTGGTATGTCAAGTACAGACCTGCCAGAATATTAAAAAAACCCAGATGCTGACTATTATGCTCTGAATTTAAAGTGCCCCCCAAACCCCCAGAAACAAGGCAGCCATGCATGGTAGGGGTGGGGCTTGGTAACTGAGGAGGGGTCTCTGGGGGTGTGGCCTTGAGGTTTATGTATGGTTCCCTCCTCCCTTTGCTCTCTTTCTTGCTTCCAGCCTCTCTGATGTGAAAGCAGAGCCCTTGCTCTCTCCCTCTCTCTGCTCCTGCCACCAAGCCCTGAGTTCCACAGACCTGGCCTGACATGGGCTGAACCCCTGAAATCTCCAGAACTGTGAGCGAATGAATCTCCTTCCTCTACGTTGTGTAGTGGTCAGGACTTTGGGGTCATAGCAGTAAGTGTGCTGGGTGAAACAGTGACACTCAGATGAGAGTGGGGACTCAGATCAACGGAACACCAGAGGTTCACTTTATCCTGAGCACACTTAAACAAGAAGGTTCACTCAGTTATGACACCAGAGACCAGGCCAGTACTTAGAGGGTCTCCACAGGCTCATAGGCCCAGATCCAAAATATCCCCATCCTCGATATAAGAATGAACTAGACATAAACTGGCTTTCTCAGGGATCTCAAGGAAAATTGCTTGTCTTAAACTTTGACATAAATGAGGGGTAAAACTACAAGATGTCTTGAATATAATATAACATGGCTCCAGGCTGATTATACACTTGGCACCTGGCAAGAGCCAACACAAATCGTGTTTGAAAGAAACTATTTTCAACAGTAGCTTTAAGGAATTCCTCTAAAGCTTTCCTTAAAAATGAACACATAATTTTAAAATATCACAAAATACAAGAAATGAAGCATTATTAATAAGACCTAGCAATACAACAGACAGCAGAACCAAAATATGAAAAAAATTAGATATTAAATTTATCTGACCCAGAAAATAAGTATTTTTGCAAATTAATCTATAGCGACAAAAAACAGGTCAGTGGTTGCCTGGGGGAGAGATGCAGGAGGAGACAGGAGGGAGGGATTAGATGAGGGTGCTCATGCAATGGATAAATACATCCCTGTCTTGATTGTCATGATGATTTCATGAGTGTATAAATATGTCTAATTTATGAAACTGTACACTTTAAATATGTATGGTATAATTGTGTATTATGTGTACCTAATAAGGCTGTGTAAAAATATGTATTTTAATATGTTTCAAAGTAAGAGATCAATAATTGATAATATTAAGAACTGACAAAATAAATGATCAGTTCAATAAAAAAAAACCAAATAGACAAATGAAAAATTAAAAAAAATAATAATTAGAATTTAAAACTCAAAAAGCAACAACAACAAAAAGAATTTAAAACTCAATGGCTATTTAACAGTTGATTAGGCAGAGATGATGAATGACTTACAGAACTGGGAAACAGAAAAGAAGACGTGGTCCTGAATGCACCTTAGAAAGACAAAGAGGGGCCGGGCGTGGTGGCGCACGCTTGTAATCCCAGTACTTTGGGAGGCGGAGACCGGAGGATCCGGGTTCACGGCCAGCCTCAGCTCTCTCTCTCTCTCTCTCTCTCTCTCCTTAGTGAGGCCCTCTGCAACTTCGTGAGACCTGGTTTCAAAATAAAGTATAAAAAATAGGGCCGGGGGTGTAGCGCGGAGGTAGAACGCCCCTGGGTTCAATCCCCGGTACCGCAAAAAAAAAAAAGAAAGACAAACAGGGTAAAAGAGTGGCCAGTGAACACTGAGGATATGGTAGGATGCCTGACATAGCAACTCAATGTCCCAAAAGCTCCATGTACAAGAGAGTGGCAGAGGTGGCTTTTCAGAGTTAACACCTGGAATTTCCCAAAACTGACATAAGTCACCAATCTACAAATTCAGCAAACCCAACAAATCCCAAACAGCCTGAATAAAGCAAATCCATAGACGTATCATAGTCAAATCCACAACACCAAAGGCAAAAAGAAAACTTTTAAAGCAGCTGGAGATTAAAAAAAAAGAGTTAAGCTTTAAAATGTGAAAATATTAGGATCAAAAATTAGGAGCCAGAAGACAGCAAATAATATTTATCATGTGTTGAAAGATAATAACTGTTCACTATGAATTAGGAATTATGCATATCAGAGATAATATATTTTAAGGATGAGGGTGAAATTAATATGTTTCAGAAAATAAACAAACAAAAAATGGATAGAGTTTAGCCACCATTGAAACCTCTCTGAAGGAGATCCTGAAGGTTGGCAACTCAGGCAGAAGCCAAGTAGGTCCAGGAGGAAGACCTAAAGTTCAAAGCAGGAATGGGGGTCACATGAAATGGTACCTGTGTGTGGACATCTACCCACATATTGTTTAATCAAAGAATGCCAAAGATGAGTCAAGTATAAAAAGATACAAAATGCATCAATAACAATATACAAAAGTCAAGAAGAAACACCTTGAGTTTGATTATTTTGAGTCTTGGTACTGCTCAGGAAGGAGGTAAAGAAATCAATTAACTCTGGTGTATGATAAGCTATGTATGAATTTTAGCATTTATTGGCTATCTACTAAAGGAAAGAACATGGTTTATAATGCTCAAATTAGGAGAGAGAAGAGATAAAATTGTAAATGATCAATCAAAGAGAAGGGAAGAAATGAGATAAAACAAACGAAGAAAAGATAGGCTATTAGAACCTACAAAATACATTGATATGAAATAAAAGTATAGAATTATTAAAATAAAGGAACATTATTGAATGGTCCAGTTAAAAGATTATGAAATTTCAGACTGGATAAAAATAAAGCCCATAAGACACTGTTTAAAACAGATATTTTTACAGCACAGGAGTATGGATAGCTTGAGAAGAAGTGGATGGGAAAGAATATTCTTGGCAACTCCTAATCAAAAGGAAGCAAGAATAGAATGGCCACATTAATAATAAAAAAAAATGTTAAAGACAAAGACAGTCACTTCATAATAATAAAAGGTTCAAGTAAAAGTAACAGTTACATAAACCAATGTATCTATGAAGATGGTTTCAACATGTATGAAGTAAAAACAAAACTTCGAGGAGAGACTGGCAAAACCAGTAGGAGATTTTGAATACACTTCTCTTAGTAACTGATTGGTATGGAAGACAGAAGTGGGGCATGGCTGGAGGGGGTCAGTCGCTGGGGGCACGGCCTGGGGGACTGTATATGTCACTGGTGGCTCTCTCTCTCTCTCTCACTACTTCCCTATCACCATGATTGAGAGCAGGTCTTCTCCACCACATGTCCTCCCACAGCAGGGTTAGCCTTAGAGCTGGCCAACCTTAGACTGAGCCACTAAAAGAATGAACCCAATAACCCTTTTCTCTTCTAAGTTGCGCTTGACAGGCATTTTGGTAACAGCAATGAAAAAGTTGACTAAAACAACAAATTACAGCATTTTAAAAGGAAATAACACCTCTGATAACTTTTGTTAAAAAAATTATTTTCTAGTTGGGAAATCCAAAAAAAATCTACAGATATATCATTTGAATTCGTAGGAGGGTTTTGTAAGCTTTGTGGACCCAAAGTCAGTCTACAAAAACAATCATGTTTTTATACATACACCAGGAACAAAAAGACAATATAATTTAAATGGATATATTATCGCTAATAATATAAAAATAGAAAGAACTTAGGAATGTATCTAACAAAATATCTTTAAGTTCTTATGAAAAAAATGAAAAATACCACAATTATTATGAGACTTGAAAGACCTATAAACATGTAGAGGACATAGATGTATGGATCAGAAGATCAGTATCATTCAACTGCCAGCATCTTGGAAATTCTCCCCAAATTGATCTACAAATTCATTATAGTTCAAACCATATCCCAATAGGCTGTATGATTATGTGGGTGTGTGGAAATTGACAGGTGAATTCTATAATCTATATGGAATTGCAGACGGCAGGAAGAGGGAGAGTCCCCTGAATGAGACAAACAAGGTTGATTTGCTGACTTTAGCAGATATCAATAATTACTTTAATGACAGTCATTAGGATAGTGAGACATTGTTCCTGGGTTAGAGAAACCTACCAATGAAGCATATTAAAAGAAATGGAGAGAGAGAGTTTAAATTATGAGCAAATGTAGCATTCCAGATCAGCTGCGAAAGAGTAGATTTTGTAAAACATGGTCCAGGATAATTCATTATTCATATGAGAAAAACTAGACCTCTACATCAGAATATACACAAAAATATGAAAATAGTAAATGATCACATAGGATAATATATATTAATGAATTTGTGTGAGGAAAGATTTTCTTAAACAAGGCCCCAAAGAAAAACCGTTAAAGAAAATAATAAGTTTAAAAACAGTAAAACAAAGAAAAGGATAAACTTTAAAAATGGAAAATATATTTATTATATATATAATAAAAATTGTTTGGGTACAGGATAAATAAAGAACTCCTACAACCCAATAAGGATAAAGCAAGTGACCTAATAGAAAAATGGGCAAAAGATTTGAACAGGCACTTCACAAAACAGGAAGCTCCCTTGGCCAGTGGTAGAGGAAGAAGTGTGATCTCATTGATAAACAGGAAAATGCAAATTAAGACCATGATGAAACACTATTTCATACCCACCATATGGGCAAAAATGATAATATCTGAAAAATAATACGTTTTGGCAGTGACAGGGAGCAAGGGAGACTCTCTTCCATTTCTCAGGAGGCTACAAATTGGTACAATCGCTTTGGAAGACAAATGCCATTATCTGGTAACATTGGAAATGCACATGTCTTTGTCCTGGTACTTCCTGTCTCAGGTGTACACCCTAGAGATTCTCCTACATCTGGAGACATGGAGAGTAATCAGTCCAGAGAAGCTTGTCGTAGCAAAACACTGGAAGCGACCCAAAACGTACACCAGGAGCAGAATATCCAAGTACACGCTGGCAGAGTTGCACAATAGAATGGTGCTCATCTCTAAAAACAGATGAAGTGCAGGTACCTACAACAACGTGGATGAATCTCAGAAACATAATATCCAGCCAAAAAATTCAAAACGAACGAGGGACGACAGCTGTAACACAGCCCAGTCAGCAGGAGAATTCATTCAGCAGGATCCCACTTACAGAGCGTTCAGAAGCACGCAACATCGAACAGTGGTGTTTAGGAAAACAGACAAGTGGTAAAGGTTGAAAGAAAATAAGGGCATATTAAAGAAAAAGAAGGGATGCTTCTACTGAAAGGGAGAGGGAAGGTGCAGGACGGGGGAGAAGCACAAGGTTCTAATTGTTAAGTTAGATGCTTTGTTGTATTTTCACTTTCTGTGTCTTTTTTTTTTTTTTTTTGCGGTACCGGGGATTGAACCCAGGGGCATTCTACCTCCGTGCTACACCCCCGGCCCTATTTTTTATACTTTATTTTGAAACCAGGCCTCACGAAGTTGTGGAGGGCCTCACTAAGTAGAGAGAGAGAGAGAGAGAGAGAGAGAGAGAGCTGAGGCTGGCCGTGAACCTGGATCCTCCGATCTCCGCCTCCCAAAGTACTGGGATTACAAGCGTGCGCCAACACGCCCGGCCTACTTTGTGTCTTATTCATGTTCTAGGAAAAGTTGTGTGTGAATTTTGCAATTTATAAAATAAGTTTACATACACTCATAGTATCGTAAAAAGTGGACATACAAATAGCTGAGAATGGCAGTCATGTCCAAGGTGCTGCAGACATGTGTAAGGAGAGGAACTGCACCATCTAGGTTCTGGGGGGCTTCCTGGAAGAATGGAGGTTTAAGGGAGATAAAAGCTGTGTTGGTCCACAGTGAGGAAGAAATCCAGGCAAGACAGGGAAGAGGCAGCACGTTGAAGGGGGGAGGTGTATGCTTTAAAATACACTTGTACTTCTGAAATGGCATTTCATCGTCCCTGGAGTCTGGACCGCCTTTAAGAACAAATACGGACTGGAGGAAACGTGGTATCATGTGCCTGTCAGCCCGGTGCAGTGGTTAGTCACGGAGGTGAGTGTGCATCTTCTGCAAACTTCGTAGCCGTGTGACCCAGGATGAGTCATTTTATCACCTCGAGGTTCACTGCCCGTTTCCATGTGATGGAGACAAGAAATGCGCAGACCTGAAAGTGCGGTTTTGAGGGTGCAATAAAGAAACGCATAAGATGTGCATGGACTGGACTACCCAATGCTGCATGTTGAGCACTACTTTTATTTCTGTGGCTGTGTTTGCCGCACGGGTTGACAGACAGAAAGGAAGCACTGGAGAATCTGGGTGTGAGGATTGGGGGGAGCCGGAAGGAAATGAAGAGGGTCACTGCAGGAGCACCCACTGGCTCCTTGGGGGACAGGACGGGGGGTGCAGCGATGAGTCGGGGTCAGATCATGAAAGGCTGTATGCGCCAAGCTAGGGAGGTTAAACATGACTTGAGATGATGGGGAGCCCCTCTCTGGAAGACATTGGCAGGAGCAGGGCATGCTTGTGCAGTGGGTGAGTAGGATCTGAAGTCTGAGCCATGTCCCCTTGGAGCTGCACCTGCCCAAGTGGCTTTGTTGTTAGAAAGATCCTGCCAGCTGCATTCCCATAAGGGTGGCTTGGAGGGGCCAGCATGGGGACGACGGACGGGGACAGCCATTGGGAGTATGTCATACCGCACAGGTTATGAGAAGCCCTAAACTAGGGTGGGGCTAGACAGGAAGGGACTCAGAGGAGCTACACAAAAGCCACGTCTTTGACAGGATCTCTCCGTGGCTCAGTCTCAGAGCTTATTTTCAATGCAAAAAGGGAAATGGGGAGCAGCGTGGTGAGTGGGGCGGCGGGGAGGGGCAGAGCTCAGATCTTATCTGGACTCCGGGGCTGTCATCGGAGCTGTTCAGAGCGGGCGCTTCAAAGCCTTGGGCGTTCTCTGGCGCGCGGGCCCGCGTCGGGTACACACACAAAGTGGCCATGCATTATTCAGGCAGCATCGCACACTCGGTGCGGCTCGGCTCGTCAGAGCGTTTGCAGCGTCGGGCCCTCCCTCCCCCCCAAGCCCATTGTTAAGAATGATAAACAAACAGGACGGAAGCCTGTACAGTCACTTCGCTGCTGGTGTCGCTGCCGGGATGCACAGCCATAACAGGAAATCATGCACCTGCTGCAGAAAGACTTCGTTCGAAGAGGCAGCATGAATGTTATTGACCTAAATTCCAGCACCCCAGCCGAAACCTGCAGAACTTCTCAGCTGAGAAGTGCGGGCGAGAGGCAGATGAAAAGGACCTGGAACTATTCCTTTCTTGCGGTTTCCTGAGACTCCCTGCCCGTGAATATCTGGTGACCCTGAAACCTACTTCCAACTGGCAGTCGGCTCCCGAAAGGTTGACATAAGGGGCAGAAGAAAACAATGAGAGGGATGTGAAGAGAGCGGAGGGTGCTGGCTTTCTATTAGTGGAGGCTGATGTCATCGGCGCTGTGACTCAGGGCAGTCCCAGTGAGACTCGGATCTGCCCTCCAGGGACCTCCAGGCGGTGGAGCTGAAGGGGCAATACCTCGGCCCATGATCTTTTGGATCAATCACTAGTTGTTTGTAAGGACTTTGGCAATGAAAATTAGGTTAGCATCATTTTCTACTTCGCAATTAGCTCATCTAGGTGCAGTGGCCAAATGTCTTGGCCGAGAGCTAGGGCTCAGAGAGCCCGCTCAGCCTGTGTTTCCAGAATGCATGTTCTCAGGCCACGTCTTTCAGTCATTCACCCCTTCACTAAGTAGGTCTTTATACGGCTCCTACTAAATGACAAGGGTGCACTGGATGCTAAAGACAGAAACCTTAATACAATGGAATCCCTGTCCCTACAGTGTTCACAGTCCAATAAAAGAGCAGATAAGTTACCTACTAAATGGGGGCACAGTATAGATAGAGTGGCCAGGGGATTCCAGAGAAAAGTCCCTTAATCCAGGCTTGGGCATTCAGGGAAGGCCTCCTGGAAGAGGTGACAGAGGTATTAGTCCATAAAAAAAGAATAATCTGGACCTGGTACCAGAAAAGGGGAGAAGGACTTATTTTTTTGTTTTAATCAGAGCATTTGTAATGTCATTTGAATTTGAAACAGCAAAGGTGATGACAGCAGGTCATTGATTTTGGTGGGGGGGGGAGGGGCACCACATTGGGTGTGGCAAGGGCTAATAACAATGATGGGTAGGTGCCCCAAGTGTTCTAAACAGATAATCTGAAGTGTTCTAAACACTCCACTTAAGCTGAAGGGTAACTTCAGAGTCCCTAGGAAGCTCTCTTACAATTCAGGAAACTGAGGCTTACAGAGCCCCATAGTCGGGCCCAGCGCCCACACACTCACCACTACTGCTCCCCCTTCCTGTCACAGGCTACTGATGGAGCCTCCCTCGACACAGGACTTCTCATCCCCTTCCTTCATCTCCTCGTCCAGAGAGGCGTCCACCTGGAGTTTGTGTAATTTTCCGCCTGGCACCTGGCATCCCTGTGCTCCCCACCCCTCTTTGCTCCTGGGGAGGGAGGGGACGCCTGGGCATGGTCACAGCGGAGGACACTAACACTGCGCGGGGCAGGTGCAGCTACAGCTGGAGGGTGCTGTGCAGCTCGGAGCTCCCGGACCATCTCCGCCACCTCTGGGGGTCTTTCTTTACCCTCTGCTGAGGGAGGAGGAGGAGTGTTATAACTTGTTT
Source organism: Glis glis (assembly GCA_004027185.1). Lineage (NCBI taxonomy): Eukaryota > Metazoa > Chordata > Mammalia > Rodentia > Gliridae > Glis > Glis glis. Next base: position 112,756 of record PVJS01000099.1, on the reverse strand, counting down.
CCAGGATGCCTCCCACACACAGGTAAAAGGAGAGAGATGGCGGGGAAAGCCACGGGGAGTTTCTGCTGAGTGTCCTGACATGGAGTCTTGGGGAAAAGCCATCTTGCTACAGCACAACGCGGGCTCTCAGTGTGGTTTCACTGAGAATTAGAACGTGTGGCAGGGTCAGAAGTCGCCTCCGGGCGGGAGCAGTGCCCAGGCTGGAGTCCAGGTCAGGGCTGCAGCCTGGCCCACGTGACATCAGGAGTCAGGTCGCCACGGTGGCTGCAGACTTCTTCAGACTTGGGGTTGACGCCTGACGCTACCTGTGCGACCTGGACAAGCTGTCGCTTCTCCTTACCTCTCCCGGAGGCAAGGAGGCGGGCCCACAGGACAGGCAGGTGACTTGCCGAGGGCGCCCAGCTAACAGGAGCAGAACCGGCTTCCGACCAGGGCACTTCCAGGGTCCACTCTGTGGATCTCGGATACATCACCTAATCTCTCTGTGCCTCGGTTTCCTCACCTGTAAAACCGAGTCACCTACCTGCCTTAGAGAGTTGTGAGGACCACCTGAGATGGTAAATGTAAATGTTTTTAATGTTTACAAAATGTTCACTTTGAACATTTTGTTCTGTTTCTAGAATATTCTTCCCATGCTCACTTCCTGTGCTTCCCCCCCACCTAATTCATATATATATATATTTTTTTCTATATCTATATATAACATTTTTCTACATTTCTGTAGCTTTCTATATCTATATATGGCGTTTTGTATATCTATTCTTTTTAAGTTTTATTTTACTTTTAAGTGATGCATAATAAATTTGCGTCTTACGGGTACAGGGTGGTGTTTCCATACACGTATGCATTGTGTAATGGTCGAATGAGGATCATTAGCATATGCAACACCTCAAACATTGATCGTTCTCTTGTGGTGCTGACATTCATGATCAATCTCAAGAGGCTGCTGTCCTAGGAGAGCGCAGGACCGTGCTTGGCCGAGGCTGGGTCAGGGGGCGGATGGGGAGAGGGTGCTTGACCTGTGCAAGGCTTCCGTTAGGAGGAATAGGTTCCCATGTCCTGTTACACGCTAGCGTGACTGTGGCAAACACTAATGGACTGTGTACTTCACAATAGCTACGAGAGAGGATTGTGAATGTTCCTTATTCATCCTTAAGTCTGGGTTAAGGCATATTTTGGAATGATGCTGTCTTTGATCTCTGTCTGTCTTTGGAGCAAATTCTGTTATCATAATCATTGTAGTTTGTATGATAACATGCATGTGTGTGCCTGTTTGCCTGACATGACTCCCGCTGGACTTGTGCCCCATGGAAGCAGGCACTGTGGCCAGCTCATGGTCACTAATGTATTCTTGGGCCATACCTGTACCTAACTCTCAATAAGTAGGAGGAGAAAGGGCCAGTTGTGCGAGGCTCCACCCACTTTCTGAAAGGCTGCAGGGGGGAGGGCTGCAGACCTGTTGAATAAATCCTTGCTTATTTCCCTCCTTAGTTGCCAGTCTCCGCGACCGGGGGGTGTGCCAAATCCCTGGTGGTTTCACCTTATCTACTTTACTGTGTTGTCCCACATGCCTATTAAAATAAAATATTGCATTCCCAACAAAATGATTGTATTCTGCATAATGCACCAGTAATTAACCTTGCAAAGTTACTTTTCAAATCACTCTCGAATGTTCATTGACAGGCTGTGCGGTTGATCCCTCCTCTCCTGTTTATATCTGCATAACTGTGTGTGTGTGTTGGTTGTGCTTTTTAATTCTCCCTGTATATTTTGACTCTATTAATTGATTCCATCTGATTACATTAATCAGGAGTAATTGAGATGTAAAAGAGTTTTCAGCTGAAATTTTTTAACAGTCCATAGAGTAGAGAAAAGGGGACCAGACTTGAATGGCCGAATTTTGTTAGAAGCACGGTTTAACTCCTGCTCACTGTGCGCTCAACATAAGTACGCTTCATTCATGGAATTCCAAATCTATAGTTTTTTGCTGATTTACTAAAAAAAATCATAATGTTTAATTGATGGTTCTTTTAAGATGGGATGGTATCTTGATGGCAGGGGAGAGAAAATAACTTCCTTTGTTATGTGGTACAAGTTAACTTTGCTATATTTTATGTGTAAAACAAATCTTTAGATTTGGTTTCTTCAGCTTCAATTCTTAGAAATTTGAATGAGTGAGATGTAAATGACACAGCAATACCTGTAAAGTCTGGCTGTTAAATAAAGCAGATGATGCATAATCATAATCAATACATAAACATAAAGAAAAATACATTTTTTCTCTATGTCTGGGGTTCCTCTCCCTGAAGGTAATCAGAGACCAAGCATGCCAAGCATGTGCTTTTGAGGTTTTTTCTAATACAATTTCATATAGAAATGTGTGTGTGTGTGTGTGTGTGTGTGCTCATGCATGTGTGGGTATCTTTGTGTGTGTTTATATTTATACATATAATTGATTTGTTTCAATTTTTTTTGTGGTACTGAGGATTGAACCCAGGGGCATTCTACCTCTGAGCTACACCCCCAGCCTTATTTTTTATTCTTTATTTTGAAACAGGGCGTCACTAAGTAGCTGAGGCTGGCCGTGAACCCAGATCCTCCAGTCTCAGCCTCTCAAGTACTGGGATTACAAGCGTCCGCCACCACGCCAGGCTTGTGTTTTAATTTTTCCATATTGGAATTCAACTATGCATTTAGCTCCACAATTGAATTTTACCAATACACTCTGGGAACTTTTCTATGTCTGATTTATCTGTCTCTCAATCTATTTATCCATCTACCTATTTATCTATCAAACCTGTCTGGTGTTCCATATCATATACATACATAGTAATTACTTTAATGAAGTCTACTTGGTTTGTTAGCAGTATTTCACAAACAAGCCTTGTACATGTATATGATAATACATAGACTAGATTTCTAAACCTGTATTTCCCAGGTACTCTGTTCTGCTTATGTAATGCATATTTTCATTTATTTTGCTATGAAAACCTATAGGTAGTTTGCTACAATTAGTCATGTTACTTGGGCTCATGTTCCTTGAACATTCCACAGCAATCCTGTGAAAAATCCTCAGGTGAACCCTCCCAGGGCAGCATAAAATTTATTCACAAAGTTCACTTGTTTGTACCCACATTTTTCTATTGCTAAGAAAATTAAGAACCTTCTCTGTGAACTCTGGTTACCTCTGCTGGCCATATACATCCTCTCCCCAAAGCAGGAAACATTGCCCATTTTTTTTTTCACTCTGCTCTGGGTTAAATTGGGAAGAATGGTGATTTTCGTTCATCCAGAGGCATTTTCCTTTTTTTAAAAAAAAAAAAAACTTGTAGAAGTGTTTGTACAGAAGTTGATCCTTCCTTCCACATCTGCCTGGAGGAATCACTTGTGCTGTGAGGTGCGGTGGTTGTGAGCAGGGAGTTAGTGGTTGAATGATCCGGGCTTTCTCACACCCTAGGTGCTCTTGGGTGGTAGCTCAGCATCTCCGTGCTGCAGTTCCAAGGCTTCTGCCTCATCAGGAGTCAACATGGCCATGCACGCCAAGCCCTCGGCCGAGAGAGCAATTGTTAGTATATTGTCGCTGGATAGAGGTCAAAGCCTGGCTTTGGATTCAGACAGACCTGGAGTCAAAAATCCTGCTCTGCATGTCCCAAGGCAGATAATTGGAGGCAAGTTAATAATCTTCAGATTCCTGATCAGGGACTAGAAAACAAAAGGTACCTGTTTTGTGGGGCTGTTATGAAGGCTGAGAAAGGTCGACGTGTAGAGCTCTGGCCTTGTGCCTGGCAGGTTGGACACACTCAGGGAATGCTAGCTGTCCTGATTTTTGTTATCAAAACATTGCGACAAAGATTATTGTCACACTCAAGGTGGCGAATAGAACATGTGGTCGAGTGTATGAGTACACCCCACAAATGAAAGTGCTACTGTTTGGATTTAAATGTCCCCCGAGCTGGGCGTGGTGGCCCACACCTGTAATCCCAGTACTTGGGAGGCTAAAACAGGAAGGTTAAAGTTCGAGGCCAGCCTCAGCAACTAAGTGAGACCCTGTTTCACAATAAAAAATAAAATAGGGCTGGAGGTGTAGCTTAGAGGTAAAATGTCCCCGGGTTCAGTTCCCAGTACAAAAATAAAAATAAAATAAAATGTCCCCCAAAGTTCATGGGTCAAGCAATGTAGCCGGGTTAGGAGATGGGACATGGCTGGAGGAGGGGGACCTGGGGGCATGGCCTTGGGGACTGTATCAGTCCCTTGCTGCTTACTCTCCCTCTCTCTCTCTCTCTCTCTCTCTCTCTTTCTCTCTCTCTGCTTCCTGCGGCCATGAGATGAGGACAGTTTTTCTTCCTCCACCATTCTCTAAGCCCTGCTGCCATGAGCTGGCTGACCATGGACTGACCTGTGAAACTATGAGCCTTAAAATAAACATTTCTAGCCGGATGTGGTGGTGCACACTTATAATCCCAGTACTTGGGAGGCTGTGATAGGAGGATCTGGGTTCAAGGCCAGCCTCAGCTACATAGTGAGGCCCTCTGTAACTTAGTGAGACCCTGTTTCAAAATAAAGAATAAAAAATAGGGCTGGGGGTATAGCCCGGAGGTAGAATGCCCCGGGTTCAAGCCCCAGTACCGCAAAAATAAATAAATGAAATAAAATAAACATTTCTTCTTCTATGTTGTGTTTGTCAGGCATTTTTGGCACAACAATGAAAAAGCTGACTAAGACAGAAGAGATATCTTGTTCTCTACCCCACAAGTAACCGACCCAGCTAGGTACAGAAAGTTCATTATTTTCTATGGAATTTTTATACAAAAATTTATAAGACACGTTTTCCCTGGGAGAAGGATTTCTTTCCATTTCTGCATCACAAGGTCCTACGCTGTGGAATTCGACCCTCTCACCTTTGGTGTTGCTGGCTTGGACTGGCTTTGTCCCCCTGTGACAAGGACCACCACTTTGCTGAATTAAAAATAAAGACATCCACCAGTAAACCCCAAGTGCATGGAGCAGATTGTTTAACGTGACTCTCCCTTATCTGTACAACACATGCATAAGATAATGCTGTTGACATTTTTGTGGAGGAAATGAGATGCGGGCCCTTCGCATCGCTTTAGATGGAAGTCATGGGGAGGAGGCGCAGTAGCTGGGGTGCTGGAACTCCAGCATTCATGATAAGATGGACACAGCAGATGTCTTGCCTTTGCTCAGCACCAAATAAACGATTGCCTTCGTAGCTCTCTTTAACCACATGGAGGAGACAGAATGATCCATTCGGCACTGGAAACAATGTGGAGCCACCGCCTAGGCCACAGAAGGTTAGCAGAGCCAAGGAGCTGAAAGATTATCTTGTGTGCCTGTCCTTTGGTAGACAGCAAAACCGAACCAAGGGACCAATCCAAGATCAAAGATGGAGGTAGCCATGGAACAGAACGTGATGTCAAGTGTCCCATGAAAGGGACAGGTGTTCCTTTTAAAATGCAAGGGCATATTTGGCCTAAGATCTCTGTTTACTGCTGCAAACTGACACTATATTTTAATTCTATGCGTAAACCCGCCTTGTGGCCATTGTTCCCTCTTTACCTCCCACTTGCTTTTGGTTTGAGCTCCAGGTGTTTCTCATTTAAGCAAATTCAAGGACAGTTCTTCCCCTCCCCCAGTCCCCCCCACATTAATTCAGGAAAACATCCAACTAAAGAATTGAGAAAGGAAGCAGAAATTCTAGTAGTTCCCAATCTTGGGCCACAGCACACGGAGCCTGAGCAGAAAATTAAAAATAAAAATACATTCACACCTACACACACATGGTAGAACTGTAAAATGGTAAAGACAATTTCAAAAGCACTCAGCAACCAAAAGGCAAGATATGTATGGAAGAAGAACACACACTCAGGCAGGGGAGGGACACGACTAATGCTAAGCAGAGACATTGGTTGACTATCCAAGCAGATTGACAGCAAACAGAGTAATTATGACGTTGAATTTGAGAAGGCTTAATAACAACAGAATACTAAAGTATGCGGCCATATCATGAAAGCTAGAAGAGGGGGGATTTGATGTTCCATAGTCCCCGCAATACTCAGGAGAATAACCATGGTAAATAGATGCTGCTAAGTCCGATATGTATTTTAAATGTAAAGTAAATCACACAGAAAAAGGAAGGAAAAAATTAATAATGATGATCCAAAGAACTCAATAAAAGGCAGAATAGAAGGGAAAAATAATCAAAGAAAAATATGGTAACACATAAAATTATTATAATAAATTTGAATTTATTATTAGTCACAATAAATGTAAGTAAATGAATCTTGCTGTTATAGAAACGATAATATATTGGAATCAAACCAAATAACTTCCAGCAAATAAATAAAGGTAGTAGCACAGAACAGTTGTAAGTAAAGAGATTTTTCTTAAAAAAAAGATTAAGAGTAAAGAATTCAAGTATTAAATCCCAAGGAATCTACAAAATAGTCCTAGAAATAATAAATTCATCAAAGTGACAGGATATGACAAATAAGGAAAAATTAATTGTATTTCTATACACTGGCAATAACTATGTAAGTGCCAAAATTTAAAAAATACAACCCCATTTACAATCACTCATAAAATAAAAACTTAAGTGTAAAACATACAGAATTTGTACGATAAAAACTGTGTAACACTGATAAATGAAATAAAATTAAATCTAAAAAATGGAGCAGGATACTCTCCATTTCACAGATTAGGTAATCTAATAGAGTAAAGATATCAGTTGTCCAAATAGTGATAGATAAGTTTAATGTGATTCCAATCAAAATACCACTGAGATTTTTTTTGGCAGATGCAGATAAGATTATTATAAAATTTATATGGAAATGCAGAATGACTAGAATAGCTAGAATGATTTTTTTCAAAGAATAAGGAAAGAGGACTCTGTGTACCCAGTTTCAAGACTTATTATATGGCTCAGGAATCAAAACTGTGTGGTGTTGGCAGACAGATAGATAGATACAAATCAATGGAACAGAATAGAGAACCCAGAAATAAATGGACACAAATATGCTTAATGATTTTCTAAAAAAAAAAAGTGGGAAAGCAATTCAATGCAGGAGAATAGCCTTTTCAACAAATAGTGCTGGAGCAACTGAACATCCATATGCAAAAAATAAAAAAATAAATAAATAAATAAAATTTAAAAAAGGAAGAACTGTTAATTATCTGTCTCAAACTTATACATAAACTAAATCACAAAGAAATGAGAGACTTCAATGTAAAATCATGATTTAGAGAGAAACACAGGAGATAGTTTTCAGTATCTAGGGCAAAGACTTAACATCAACAAAACAATCCATCAATCCATAAAAGGAAAAATCGATAGGGTAGACTTCATAAAAATTAAAACTTTTGCTCTGCAAAAGAAACTGTTAAAGCTGGGCGTGGTGGCGCACACTTGTAATCCCAGTACTTTGGGAGGTGGAGACCTGAGGATCTGGGTTCGCGGCCAGTCTCAGTTCGCGCATGCGTGCGTGAGCGGTCTCTCTCTCTCTCTCTCTCTCCCTCCCTGTCTCTCTCTCTCTCTCTCTGTCTTTGTCTCTCTCTCTCTACTTAGTGAGGCCTTCCGCAACTTCGTAAGACCCGGTTTCAAAATAAAGTATAAAAAATAGGGCCGGGGGCGTAGCGCGGAGGTAGAACGCCCCTGCGTTCAATCCCCGGTACTGCAAAAAAAAAAAAAAAAAAGACACTCTTAAGAGGATGAAAAGACAAGTTGCAGAGGGGGAAAAAATCTGTGCATACCACATACCTGATAAAGGACTGTTATCTGGAATACATAAAGAACCCACAAAATTCCATTACAAACAAACAAATAGACACAAATCTCAAACAATCCCATTGGAAAATGGTCAAAGACATAAAGAACATTTCACCAAAGAGGATATACATATACAGCAAATGAGTACATGGAAAGACATTCAACATCTTATTAGAGAAGTGCAAACTGAAACAAGAAGATATTGGTCTCTGCCTATCAGAGCATCTATAGGTACAGATTATAGCTACTAAAAGATAGTCACAACATCATATTCTGGTGACCATGTGGAGAAACCGGATCACTCACACGTTGTTGGTGGGAATGTGAAATGGTACAGCTACTCTGGAAAATATTTTGGCAGTCTCTTAAACACTCAGCATGTGATTATCATATGATCCAGTAATTGCATGTTTAGTGGGCAATTTATACCAGAGAAATGAAGACTTAAGTTTACATAGAGATCTGTTCACAAATGTGAATGGTGGTCTTATTTGTAATAGCCCAGTCTGGAAAGAGACCTTATGTCCTTCAGTAAGTGAGTGGTTAACTGTAGTCCCTCCATACTGTGGAATACTAGAAAGCAATAAAAAGGACAAACTATTGATTCACACAACAACATGGATGGATCTGAAAAGAAATTTATGCCAAGTGAAAAAAGTCAGTCTCAAAATGTTATAGGCAAATATGATCCCATTTTATATAAAATTGTTATGCATGTATGGTAGTCAGGATTGAACCCAAGGGTGCTCTACCACTGTGCTACACCTCCAGCCCTTTCTTTAAATTTTTTTTTTATTTTGAAACAAGGTCTTGATAAATGTGTGGTGTCTGACTAAGTTGCTGAGACTGGCCTTCAACCTGAGATCCTCCTGTTTCTGTCTCCCAAGTACTGGGATCACAGGAATGTGCAACCATGACTTAAAGTGAGAAAACTATAGGAAAGGAGAACAGATTCATGGTTAACATCGCCTAAGGAATAAGAGGAAAGTGGGCATAGCTATAAAGCAGTAATATAAAACCTTGTGTTGATGAAATTGTTCCATATTTTGGCTGTATCAATTTAATATCTTTGTTGGGATGTTAATATATTGTACAACTACAAGATATTAACATGGGTTGAACTGGATAGAGTATATGGGCTAGTTTTAGAGTACATCGTTTAGTTTTTAACTACTCTATATGAATCTGCAATTCTTCTAAAATAAAAAGTTTACTCAACAAATAAACAAGCAAACAATTTCCATCTGTTTTCTATTTACACAAGGGCACACGCGCAGTTAATGATATAGAAATGCTGCAAGGAAACAGGACTTTTAAAAAGACAGTGAAAGTTCAATCCAAAGGAAAGCTGGAGCGGCAATATCAGTATTAGAGAAAATAGATTTGAAGGCAAAAAGTCATCAGGGAAAAAGAACTTCATTAGAGAATGAATAAAACAACAATTCTCTAGAAAGATATAACAATCCTGAACCTCTATGTACCTAACAACATACTCTCAAAATTGGGAAAAGGGGCAGAGCTATGATAGTCTTGGAAAATTTCAGTTGGAGTGGGAGATTTTAACATCTCTCAGAAATAGAAAGCTCAGACAAATGAAAATTTATTATAAAAAATTTGAGCCATCAAAATAACAATCTCGCAGCCGGGCATGGTGGTGCACGCTTGTAATCCCAGTATTTTGGGAGGCGGAAACCGGTGGATCCGGGTTCGCGGCCAGCCTCAGCTCTCTCTCTCTCTCTCTCTCTCTCTCTCCCTCTCTTTCTCTCTACTTAGTGAGGCCCTCTGCAACTTTGTGAGACCCGGTTTCAAAATAAAGTATAAAAAATAGGGCCGGGGGTATAGCGTGGAGGTAGAACGCCCCTGGGTTCAATCCCCGGTACCGCAAAATAAATAAATAAATAAAATAAAATAACAATCTTGGGGTTGGGGGTGTAGCACAATGGTGGAGATTTTGCCTAGCATGCATGAGGTTCTTGGTTCGATCACCAGCACTGCAAAAAACCAAACTAACAAACCCAACAGACCAAAAAACAAACCAAACCCAACTTGACCCAGCGACACATATCTGAGAGAAGATAAAAGTTGACAGAAAATTTAGAAATAGAAGTGGCCTCATTTAGGAGTGTACATGGTACAGCATTTTTATTGACAAGTGAGAAAGTAAGAAAAAGCCCAACAGAGCCTGCTTTGTGCTTAATCATTACTTTCTCTGGGATCTACTGAACTTGACTGTGGATGCACTGGTGGTTGCCTGCAGACCAGAGGTGACGTGAGAAGTTGTTTTCATCATTCTGCAGCAAAGTGAGCAATTAAGTGAGATATGGCATGATTTCCATAATAGTAACTTTCTTTGTTTCAACAAAAATGCCCTTACCAATTGCTGGGCCTTTAAAATATCCTTCCTCCTAAAAAATGGTGCTGCTGCTGTTATTGTGATTATTATTGTTGTTGATCTCATTTCTCTCTTTAATGAACAGAATTCAACATCTGCAATACTTCAAAAGTGCAGAGGACATCTGATTCTTTTGTTCTTTCTGGTTCTCCTTGGTGCACAGACGGGTGTCCGTGGTGCTGGGTAACAGACACAAGGGGCTGGGGTTCACCATGACTCCTCATCCCAGGCACTTTTACAGTCATGACATTTGAAATGACCTTGAGGGTGGCATTTTTATATCCACTTCCCTGCCCCATTTAACAGATGACTAAACTGACTGTCAAAAATTGTTGTTAAGTATTGATGCCCGGGATTTTTCCACAGTTGTTATATGACCCCAACATCAGGTAACTTTTTTCAGCAAGCTGTGCTCCCTTTCCCTTTCCCAAGTATTTCGTTCAGCATTCTCACCGCTGTGATCCCACACCTGACATGCAGAACTGAGAGGAGGAAATATTTATTTGCTCATGGACCTGGAGATTTCAGTCCACATATACATAGTCCATTTACGCTGGCTGCCAAGCAGGAGCCGGGACTACAGGTCCTTAGGGCATGATAGCAGGAAGCAGAGAGAGCAAGGGGAGGTGGCAAGAGGTATATATAGTCCCCAGAACCACACCCCCAGTAACCACCTCCAAACATGCTCTGTCTTCAGAGGCCACACCCTCAGGGACCCACCTCCCACCATGGCTGCCTCCAGATCATGAGGTCCCAGGGACATTTTACTTTCAAGTCACGTTCGAGTTGAGTTTCTCTATGAATCGGTGCTCTCTAATTCTTTGGGCCAGAGGTCCCAGCTGATCCCAAAATGTGCACCCAGTTTAGAACAAGTAGCACTATATATATATATATATATATATATATATATATATATATTTGGAAAAAAACAAAAAAGGGAAAGTTTTGAGCTCTCTGCATTAAGATCCTGTCAATATGCCCTCTCAAATTACATGCTTCTCCCGAGAAGAAGGCTGCTTTAATAAAAATAGATCGTACGCGACATGTTATTCTTTATAATTGGACCAAAGATCACAGAGAGTGCACACTTACAAGATAATCTGAAAATGAACGGACAAATAATATAGTAATCACCAAATCCTTATTACTTGAAGCCTATCGGCGCCAGGAGGCCCTTTCTCCCTTGATGATCAGGCCTGACCCCTATTAATTTTAATAGGAGTTAAGTAGTCACATCAAGGGAAGTACCAGCCAGCACAATCACAGCAAACCAACCCCGGAGATTAAGACCTCCACTTTTGGCTTTCTACTGCGAATGTGACACATCTCCCGATGCTTATCTGCTTTTAATTGTGTGTTGTGTGTGTATGTTTTCCTCCCTTCTTTTTGCAGAGGAGGCAATTTGCAAATCGTTGCTATCTGCCTCCCTACAAGGAAGAGATAAATTATATGAGAGGCTGTGGCGTTTGGCCTGTTTGATATCCTTTGCTGATAAATTGAAGTGCACTTTCATAATTAATACCCAATCTTTTCTGATCGACTCCGCTGCACTAAAACTCGAGGATAGCTGACTGTAATGAAAAATGATTGTTGGGATGCACTCTGCTTTTTTTTCTCCCTCTTTTTATCATTATCCTAAAAGATATGCACAGAATGAGTCTAGAGGTTTTGTTGGACTGCATCGGAAAGATCTCTCGGTTTTATTAAGCGGTGTCTTCAAAGATTAAGCAGAGACAGACTTGCTTCTGTGAGCTTTTTAACATGTAAGTGACATTTCCCTGCGTTTAAACATGGCTTTCTTAGGCTATGCTTGCAATCAGAATGCAAATAAATAAATAAATACTGAACCTGAAACCAAAGAGAAATAGATCCTCCTTTAGTTTCACTCTTGAAATAGGAAGTCGTCAACAGAAAGCCAGAATCCGAGAAATCAAATGAGATTTAAGATTCCTGTGAACTCTCAGAATGCAAGATCAGGATCACCATGTCTTTCCGAACAACTAAGCCAAACAAAGCAAGACACCATTTAATAAGACTTTGGGACGGATACATGAGGCTGTGCATTTGTGTGGAACTTCACGACTTCAGGGAGAATTTAGGAAATTAGCTTACCGGTTCCCCACTTTTCTGACTTAGGTCAGGCAAGAATGATTAAAACAAGGCCATTGTGCAGATAAGGAAACTGAAGAGCACCGAATAGGCCGGGGCCGGAATCTAGGGCTCTTGATATCTGGTGCGATTCTCCTGCAACAGGAGACTTCCCAATATTTTTTGGCGGTTTGCAATTCAACCAATACAGATAGGAGTTAGGGAAAGCAGAGAAGAGATGAAGACCGTATGATTTACATCAGCGAGCCCTTTCCAATCGTCTCCCATCCTTCTTTTCCAAGACACTTTTTGGGGATCACTAGTGCTCCTCATGCTCCTGCTTCCTGTTCTGAGTTCTCCCTGGGATATGATTTCTGGTTCCCCATCACACTCACCTGCTCTCACCATCACTGGCTAAGTGAGTCCCCCTGCCCATCAAGAAAGACTATGAAGGAAGTCCTCAGGGACTGGGGGAGGGACAGTAACTTCCGGGACTTTGGTATCCAGAAAGCCACAGTTGCTGATTCCAAGACATTTTGGCTTTTGTTAAAGCAGCTGAACTTCAGCAGAGACCACAGAGAGACTCATCAAACCACCTGGCTGAAGACCCAAAGCTACTCTTCTTTTTTTTTTTTTGTGGTACCGGGGATTGAACCCAGGGGCGTTCTACCTCCGCGCCCCCCGGCCCTATTTTTTTATACTTTATTTTGAAACCGGGTCTCACAAAGTTGTGGAGGGCCTCACCAGGTAGAGAGAGAGAGAGAGAGAGAGAGAGAGAGAGAGAGCTGAGGCTGGCCGCGAACCTGGATCCTCCGGTCTCCGCCTCCCAAAGTACTGGGGTTACAAGCGTGCACCACCACGCCTGACTCCAAAGCTACTCTTGCTAGACACAGATCATTATTTTTAAGTTCCTGATTTGTAGGATTTGTGTGTGTGTGTGGGTGGGTGGGGGACTAAACTAAGCCAAACTGAGACTTCATCTTTTAAGTGCCTTCCATGAGTCAAAACACATCTTGAGATTCTTACAATTCCAGAACATGAACCACCATGGAACCACCCACACATCCAACCTTCATTGGTCAAGTATTAACTGAAAACCTCCTCAGGATAAAGATCTTCTCTGCTGTAGAGCTCCCATGCCAGTAGGGAACTGAGACAAGAAGTAACAGATCAATTTTAAATGCATTTTTAGGTGTTAAAAGATGCTGTAGAGAATTTGAAGCAAGGCAAGGGGAGAGAAGGCAAGGAGAAGGGCTATTTTGGAAACTATGATTAGCAAAGGTGTCACTAAGGAGGTGACATTTGAGCAGCCACTTACCAAAGAGAGAAAAGCATGGAAAGAAAGAACTAAGGAATGAGCATTCTACGAGGAGGAAACAGGAGGGTGGAGACATTTGAGGGTGCACATCCCTGACCCATGAGGAGCACCCCAAGACAACCAATGGAACTGGCTGGCTGGCACTTCTGCACATGGGAAGATTCATTCACAAGTGGACATCCCCAACTGCCACCAATATCTGCATGTTTTGGGGCTTTTCACTTCTCTTTGATGTTTATAACCTAGAAGCGTAGCAATGGACCTAGAATCCATATCTTCAGATCTGGAGAGATGTCCTTGGTCTTCCATATGTAGTTAGTGGTTACATGATGGAGGGTCTTGAAATTCAGGCTAGGGAGTACAGAATCTTGGCTGTAGTGAAGAGTTTTGTGGTGGGAAATGATTTGGCGATGGAGGTATGATTCATTGGGAATAAAATGTTCACAGTGAGTCTAGTCGCAGCTTAGGTCTGATTCCCATGGAAGTGGCAGGAAGAACCAGAAAGAGTCAGATGTAAGGAATATGCAGAAAAGGAGCATTTAGAGAACTTGTCAGAGGCAAAAAAGGAGCCCTGTGAGACATGGTGGCCTGGAAATTTCACGTGCAGGATGAAGAACTTACAACCAGAAGGAATGGGTTGTGTGGAGGAGTGGCAGCTGCAGCGGGGTATGCCTGGAGGTTGTGCATGCACCACAAGGTTTGCATTTCACAGAAGTCTGGTTCCTCCCAGAGAGGCAATAAATGGTCGCTAACCTTAGACTCAGTATTTTCTTTTGAGAATTAAAATCATCAAATCCACACACAATGGGTGGGTTAGCCCTCTGTGGGCACAAACCCAGAAAAACAATTTGTAAATGTGCACTGAAGCTCAGGGATGGCTCAAATCCCAATCCAGGGGATCTGCAGTAATGTCTGAGAGGTAGGAATGGAATGAGGTTATTGTTTAAGAAAGGAGTGCGTGACGGGTCTTGGCATACTTATCAGAAGGAAGCCTTTGTGATCAGCTGGCAGATGGAAGTCCAGCCTCTGTCCCTGCCAGTGCCCATAAGACTGTCCCAGTAAATCAGAGCTTTCCCTGGTGACGCTGTCCTGGCCTAAGATCAGAACTACCCGCCTGTCCTCTATGCCTTGATGTTCTGCCTCGGTATATCTACCTGTGGTCAGTGCATATTTCACTCAACATGAACATTTCATCCCTGGCTAGTTAATTTCTCATTGAAATGGAACCAATGAACATTTTGGTAACTATATAGCTGACTTTTTGAGCTTGGTTACTATGAGCTCAGACATCAAAAAATGGGTCAACTGTGCAAAGGCGAATGGCAAATTCTGGTTTGGATCATGGTGTTTCATGACTGGCTACTTCTAGAAATATTCCTCTGTCATGACATGCCTTGCTTTCAGATGGTAACACTTCATGATCTCTTGACTGCTAATGCATGGGTTGGCTCCATGTGAGTTCCTTGATAGGCAGATAGGGATTGTGTCTGCTCATATTATGTCTTCTATACAGTAATCATTCAAGAGAGAATAAATGAATGAATGAATGGATGGATGGATGAATGAATAAAATCTGCTCCTCTTTAGCCTAGAAAAGTTCTATTTTTTATTGTGTTATGCAATTTATTTTATCAGAAACAAACTGATATCCAAGATAAATGCTCATATAGACAATTTTTTCAACTGTTCTTCTGTTTGTGTGTGTGTGTGTGTGTGGTACTGAGGATTGACCCCACAGGCATTCTACCTCTTAGTTACCCCACCCCTTTTTATTTTTTGTTGCTGAGAGTCTCACTGCTTGATGAGGCTGGTCTTGAATCTGAGATCCTCCTGTCTAAGCCTCCCATGTACTGGGATTACAGGAGTGTGACACAATGCCTGGCTCAACTGTTCTTGATATATCATTATTTCCAATTTACCAAGTGCCCTAGCATTCTCTTCTAAAACCATTCCAGTGGTCTAGGTATCCACCTTAAAATCTGGCACAGTGATCTTGATCTTGAGATATATTATATAGGGCTGTGATTTGCTGTATAAAGAAATGCCACTATTTTTTTTTTTTGTACTGGGGATTGAACTCAGGGGCATTCTACCTCTGAACTACACCCCTGGCTCTATTTTATTTTCATTTTTGAAACAGGGTCTCGCTAGGTTGATGAAAGTCTCACTACTTGCTGAGGCTGTCCTTGAACCTGCTATCTTCCTGTCTCAGCCTCCCAAGTACTGAGATTACATGTGTGCGCCACCACGCCTGGCTGGAATTCTACTAATTTGATGCCATATTTTTGTGTGAAATATTTCATTTAAATCTGTGTTCCCACCAAAATCAGCATTGGTAGAAGCAAGAGTTTTTATAAACATTTCTCTGTGTTCCAACCAAATGGCCCTTTGTTAACGTCACTTCCCAGCCCTGTCATTGTGCTTCGATTGGCAAAGGAGAGGTCCGTGCTAACAGGACATAATTCAAGAACTGACAAAAGTTGATTACATACATATGAAGTGTATGGACTGGGAGTGGGAGTCTTGGGCATCTTACCAAAACAGGTATGGTATTTCATCTTCTGCATGGGGTCTCATGTGGACTCCCTCGCCTGAAGCCACAAATATCTCTGTGGTCCTTTTCACCAAACATCAGGTAAATAGAATGGTGTTCTCATTCAAAAATACCTCTGCAAGACTGTAGGGCAGAGGTTTAGGCTTCCTATCAACTTTAGTTCTAACTGGAGAGTCTTGTGAGAAGCTCAGTAACTAATTAAGATGTACAACAGGTCACCTTTAACTATGAACCATGAAAATAAAATAGAGGGTTAGTTCCCTGATCAGAGGGGTGGCAGCTGGAGGTACTTGATCTTATGTAATGGATGAACTTTTTAAAATTTAAAACATGCAAACAGGAAGCTGTATTTCCCCCACAAATTATAGCATCTACTTTCTTTATTTTACAACAAAAGAAAAGGCCTGGGTATCTGCTGGTTTTCTCTAAAGCCTTGGACATAGGAATACTTGAGTCTTGTTGGAACTTGTATAGAGACAGCCTCCTCAGGGTAGGGATGTGACAGCTGTTTGCCAGTCCCATGTCACAGCTGGCTTCGAAGAGGAAACCAGGGAGACTTTCTCAGGGGAAAACTGCAGGGAATTTTTGGTGAGCAGAATGCTGGAAGGGTTCCAGGGTGGGAGAGAGCGCACCCCACCGTATAGCAAAGGCACCCCGGGGTTCTTGCCTCCATAGACCGTGTTTTAAACAGGAGACAGAATGAGAATATGATTATGATCGTCTTGATTGCTCTAATGTAATTATGATGATGCTAATAAAGATACCGTTTTTCAATAAAGACTCTTTAACCTTTCAGGATTGAAGACTGAAAAGTGCTGGACTCAACTACTGGAAACAATGGGTTCAGGACACATGGTTTATCAATAATCACATTGTTTTGATGAACTTCTTCAAAATTATTGATGAAGATGGATTCATCCTTGAGTAATTTCTGTTCTCTGCTCCTCTGGTGGCAACTGGGCCAGTTCCTGCCAATGTAGGAGGCGGGTCTGACCATGGCAGCAGAGGTTCTCTAGGGATTGCCATTGCTTTGGGGTTGCTTAAAATCTTTTTTATAGTCATTTTCTCTCAATGGCCATTTACAAAGCCATTTGAAATGAATATTTTTATTATCCCCGATTTACAGATGAGAAAATCGAGGAATAAAGAGATGATTTTACTTATTTACAACCACACATCAGTAAGTGTTAGAGAGATTACACTACATCCGTCCTCACATTGAACCACTCTTCCAGAGAAAACTTGGATAATGCACATAATTCTTCTCCTCTAGAAATGCTAATTTATGTTTCTCAACATATTTTTTAGTGCCGGATTTTAAAATTATGTAAGATGTAGTCTTGAAGTTGGAGCCATCAAAAAGTTCAATCATGACTAGTTGACTAGAAAATATATTTGATAATAAAAATTCAGTTCAAAAAATGGATTACATAATCCATTTTGCTAAACATAGCCTGCAAGAATCTAATGAGAGTCAACTCTGAAATCAATCACTTGAGAAACTAAATTGTTAAAGTTCTTGTGAAGTAGTTTCCTGATAAATGGCGTTCTTTGACAGAGCGTCTGGGTAAATACGGCACACTCATGATTGATCCTCAAGAATCTTGAGTTATTTTTAAAAGAATATTTCATTTTTATATTTATATGCGGTTGCCATGAACGACACACAGGGATTCAAATTCCAGTTCCACCACCAACCCGATGACCTTGCCAGTGACCCTGCATTCTGGAGTGAGACCTTAGGAGCTGGAATAGGGGTGACATGGTATGCACGGCTGGGGTGGCTAAATGAAAATGCTCCGGATGACATCTGCCACGCCGTGTGTTTCCCAAGGCTTAAAAAAGAAATCATTTCCTAGAATTATTTACAGTTACCTACCTTCAATCAAGATAAAATACTAAAAGAATTCACAGGACATATTTCTTAATAGATATATTAATTTCCATGATTGTCACTTGAGACTCAATTTGGATATTTAAACTGAAAGGCCAAATGAACTAAACTGCATTTAGAGTTTGCAGATATAAAAATCATTTAAAAAATAGAAACAGCAACACAGCAGAAAACCATTTCAAATGATCAGAGGCCCAGAGCACTTGAATGCTGTACAAACGAGTCTCTTTCTATTTGACTGAATTTTGGCTTCACTCCCCAATTTACCTCATATTTGTTAAATGCCTATTACACGAGAGGCAACGTGCTAGGTGACGAGAGAATAAAAATGTTTAAAAGAAATAAAGGCAAAAGGTATACTCTTTGATCTCAGGAGACTTACTGAATAGCTGTTAAACAGATGTGGAGACAAATTATTCTCATATAATAGTTATATTTATTTGTAAGTGATGGCAACTTAAGTTCAAATCCACTTGGAGGCTCTTTTAAGGCTTCTAGGTAATTTCCAGTGCCTCGAAGCATCACAAATCTGTGGCTATGCAGCACCAGCTAAGAAATGGCATGGATGGTGCATCTGGTCTACCTGGATGGCATAGCTCAGCCTCTTGACATGACCTAGGAAGATTCTTCGCCATACCTGGAGTGGCAGTGCCCTTCTGACAGGTGCCTTCCTACACTTGCATATAAATAGGCAGGGCAAATTTAAAAAAAATATAAACATTGTGATACCAGGTCTTGCTTCACATAATGTCTGTAAGAACAAGTAGGACATCAGGATTCCAGTTGCTAACACCATGCAAAGCCCAGAGTAGTCAATGCAAACAAACTTGTTCTTCTTTTGTAAAGCCCAATTATTTTAAGAAATTTAACCACGAGCATTGGTTCATTTCATGACTCCATGAGTATACTTTGCAAGATAGACAGTGTTTCGTATTAAAACTAGAGGGGGAAAAATCTTCAGGGCACTGCCAGCTCGGCACGTCACCTCAGCCTCTTGTCTCTTTCTCATCATGGCAGATAAAAGGAAATGAGAGGGAACAATGGAAAAAGGAAAGGAGGGAGGAACAGGAGAATCGAAATTGCAAATCCGGAGGGCTGCCTGACACCACCTGAAATCTTCGTCCACAATTAGACATCACTATTTTCAGCATTTCTGTCTCAGACCTCCCTCCCAATTAAATTGGTCTATGTGTGTCGAGTTTCTACAGAAACAAGTTTCCACCTCTTGACTAAGTTGCAAAAATCTACCTTTACATGTGGTATCTAAATTTCTTCCTTTTCAGAGTGCAACTTGTGACCTTTTGGAAAATTTGCAATACTCGTTATCTACTTAATTTAAAAGTAGAGTCTCAGCTCATTCGTACAGCATTTTTGGAAGCTGAAGAAACATGGCCTCAGTTTGCAAAATTATTTTTGTTGAATCTCCAGATAAGGCCTGCACTGGGAACACAGGACAAGGAGTTAGTAGGGATGTAGGTTGCATTCCAACAGATTCCTGCTGTGTATCTTTGGCAGAAGTTACTGGTCATTTACAGTACCATTACCTATAGAATAAGTGGATTGGACCTTGGGTATCATTTAACAATTTCCTCATCAATAACAGAAAATGTTTGGTCCTGATGACTCACGGTCATTATTAGCCTAACATAATTTTCGCATAATTTCTTCATTTCATGAGAGAGTCTTGGACCACAAAAATAACTGGCATCCACTCAACCTATGAAATACTGGACAACCAAATTCCTTTCATCTCCTTGAAGAAAGGTACTGTCCTAGCCGGATGTGGTGGGTGGTGCACACCTGTAATCCCAGTACTTGAGAGGCTGAGATAGGAGGGCTGCAGGTCCAAGACCAGCCTTAGCAATTTAGGGAGGCTCTCAGGAACTTAGTGAAACCCTGTTTCCAAATAAAAAATAAAA
Organism: Glis glis; assembly: GCA_004027185.1. Lineage (NCBI taxonomy): Eukaryota > Metazoa > Chordata > Mammalia > Rodentia > Gliridae > Glis > Glis glis. The sequence continues at coordinate 92,808 of PVJS01000099.1, read as the reverse complement.
TAGGAATTGGGGTATAGCTTGGAGGTAGAATGCCCCTGGGATCAATCCCCAGCACCAAAAATAAAATAAAAAAAAATAAAGGTGCTATCTTAGGTCTTCAAAACATTGCCATTGATGAGATTGGTCTTCCCATCACAATAAACTGAAGCAACAGGAAAATGAATCTTTTGAAGACACAACTGCATACAGACACACATACACACTAGTGTTAAGGCAGTAATGAAGTGGTGGGGATATAGTGGGAGTGTTTCCCTATCTTTTTATTCTTGTGCATCTTTAGGTTCAAGATTTGGCATGGGACTGTGGCATTTCTATTAGGATATGGTGAATTGGGGAAATTAAATATGGCTTGGAAACAGGATTCACGTAATATGCATAATTTACATAATCTCTTCTGTGCCAGTAGAAGAGATCCTGTTTAGCTGTGACTGGGTTCTTGAAAAGACCATCTAGCTACTTTTAATTTCACTACCCCTCTCTAATATTCCTTTCCAGAACCCCCAAGAACGGGGAGCTTGGAGGCTGCCTTTAACGTCAGGTGGCAGGCCACATCCCTGCACCCTTGCTCCCTCACCGTGAGAGTACGCCATATTTTTCATTTCTTCAACTTGCATTGGCAATCTGTTTTAGCATAATTTACACATTTACACATTTTAGAGAGCAAGGCACAGTCATGCAACTTAATTCCGAAAAACATAAGCACCAAAGGCTGCCTCTGCACATTAGCTTTGCAAAGCATGTAAATGCCTCTGCAGAAACCCAATCCAAGGCACATGCCTGTTTGGGATTAACACAGAGAGGTAACCACCGCTTATCAATTTCCCACCCAAGTCCTCTGGGATGGTAATGTTTAGCCCCTTTGGTTGACCTTCAAGTGCTGGTCTGGGGTCAGCATGCCTGGGACCTGGGTTTCATCTACCTCCCAGGCCTGGTGGTTCTGTAGCAGCCCGCAGCCGCCAGGGACTCTCAGAGTAACCTGCTCTGAGCAGCAGGGAAACGACTCTTCCATTAAGGTTCACTGGTGAGACTCATGCTCCTGTACTGATTCTCTTTTAAATGGGTTTACAGAGTTCAGGTGAAACACAGCTGGTGCCATGAACCTGTTTGGGATTGTCCAGAACTGGGGGGGCTCACCTCTTCCCTTCCTGGCTCAATGCTGTACCCCTTGAAGCTCCGTTTTCATTTCTGCACAGAGATGGAAGAAAAGCTCTTTCATAATCTCATGACGGGCAATTAATGAGAACATAGATGTGACAGGGCTGTGGCACCTTACGGACTCTGCTGGTACCAGTTTCCTCCTCCTCTTTTCACCAGTGGGATGTGGTTCTCTGGTTAGGGAAATGGGAAAGGACAAACCCTCCGTAGGAAAAAGTGTGGCTTGCGTCTCTGGAGAGGAGAGCGCCTACGAAAGACACTGTGACCCCCACTGACAGTCACCTCTCTATGCAGGGTAATTGAGTTTCTCTTCTATTCAAATGGGTTACTTCCTTAAAAAATAGTGATGAAAGCAGATTTACTGGCGGGCATGATGACATTTATATGGACTAGAGGCATTTCCTTGTTCGTTTTGTTTGGGGAGTAACCTTTCAGAAAGGGTAGATTTAATTTAGGGAGCACTTTATTAGGAGGGAACTGATCACTGGAAGAAATATTCTTACAAGGAAAAAATGCCAGTTCCTCAGAAAGGTGCGTCAGTTTTAAAAACTCTGACAGTCAGTTAAGGGAATTGAGGATTTGGGGGTGGTGGGGAGACTGTCTTTGAGTTGGTTGTTCTTGAGTTTCTTTCCATTTCTTTCTTGCTTTTCTTCCTCCCCTTTCCCATTTTGGTTTTGGATAATCAGCGGTGCAGGAGTGTGCACTTACCAACTGCTGGCGACTTCTGATAAAGTGTGCAGGACCAGGGGCGTGTAAGTGGACACACTTGGGTTGCTCACTGACTGCTGGGTGTGTTCAGAGAGTGTGATTTCCACTTGCCCTCAGAAATCCACCTCTGGCATTGGAGCTATTCTGAGATCTTTTAGGTTATAAGAGGGCTCTTCGAGGAAACTCAAATATCTAGCAGAAAACCTTAAGAATAGGATCGACTTCATTCCCTTGGGAAACATGAAGCCCGGGAGACACACATTTAGACAAAAGCAGTATTTATTGACGGCACCGTTTCTTCTTGACCTTACCCCGCAGGAGGACCAAGGTGCTTTGCATTCATGCTTGGGTTGTGCTTGGCCGGTCCTTGGTACCACGAGGCTCTGCTATAGCTTTCACATTCTGTTGTGGGTTTTTTGGGGGACCTTGAGATAGTTTCCTCTCTACCACTCTTGGTTGCTCAGTTGAAGGTTCTCTTATAACTAAGTTTCAAAGAGGCTGTTTTAAACCAGGTTCCTGAACATCGCTTCTGTTCCCTTCCATGAACTCAGAGTATCTGTCCAAATTTCAAGGGCACCATGTTTTCTCCTGATAATATGAGGTCATCCAAGCTCCATCCTTAAGATGCCTTCTTCATCCACTCAGATTTAGAATCCAGCATGAGCTGCTTTAAATTATTTGCAATAAGCCCGGTAGGGTGACACACCTCTGTAAACCCAGTGCTTGGGAGGCTAAGACAGGAGGATTACAAGTTTGAAGCCCGCCTCAGCAACTTAGTGAGGCCCTGTTTCAAAATAAAAAACAAAATAGGGCTGGGGGAATAACTTGGAGGTAGAATTCCCCTGGGTTTAATCTCTAGTATCACACACACACACACACACACACACACATGCAACTTGCAACAAATTAGTATTGTGCCTGTTTTAGCGAAGTATTTCTGAACTGGAAAAACTTCTCTAGCATATGCAAAATGTAATAGGTTTTCTAACAAAAAGATCTACTATGTATGATGAAATTTTATTCTTTTTATAGTATTTATGGGTCAGGAAACATCCTGGGTATAAGCTCTTATATTTCTTTATGAATTAAACTATTTTTAAAAATGAATCTATTGATAGTGCATATTTTAACAAATTGTTCCAGGCAAAAGTTACCATTTTTTTGAATATGCAGAGATTTAAAAAAAAATCTTGGAGCAGGGGAAATAACTGTGAAACAGATACTCTTATATGCTAGTTGCAAGAGAGTAAATTGGAATAATTTTTATGAAGGGCAATACGCCAATGTGCGTCAGGAACGTTAAATATGTTGGTACCCCTTAACCTAGCAATTCTATTTCCAGGAATACATTCTAAGCGACTAATCCAACACAGAGAGCTATTTAACATGAATTGTTTTACTTAAGCATTACTTGAAATCAGGAAGAAAAAAATGAAAACTTAACAAAATGCCCCAAACGGGTCCATGATTAGGTAAAATCTTGTATGTGTATATTAGGTCATGTTAATAAAGAAATGTTAATGATATAAGGAAAATGCTCATTGATGAAGTTAAAGGCAAAATGCAGAATATAGCATGGTATGACTAGCGCGAGCTCAACTCTATAAAGTGTATATGCCTGAAAGATGAAGAGACATCATGCCAAAATATTTATCATGGGTTATCTTCTGATCATGAGGTTGTACGACGGCTTTTTCTTCTTCTTTTTAAGATGATTTTTCTGTTATAAATACATAATAGAATCTTAAAAGACATCCCAAATACTAATTGTAATTTGACCTAAATTGTGTGCATGCGCGCAAGCATGTGTAGACGATGATTATCTTTTTTGTTTTTTTTTTTTAGAAAAATAAAATGTGTCTAGCAAGGAGGATGAAACAAAGAAAGAGTTGGGCTAAGTTCACATTTTTCAAACCAACTTGTGCTTCTAAAATAAAATTCTGCCTCTCCACACGCTAGGTTCCTGGAAGCAGACCAAAATCTGCTCAGTAATATTAATTCCACTTAAAAAAAGGGAAGAGAACATGTTGTTCGTTCAGCATTCGCTCACGGTCTGGGTGCTGGGGAGAAATCAGTTGGTACGCACCAGAGTGGTGTGGCGGGTTTCTATTTGCATTTTGGAAATTGACAGATAATTGAAAGGAATCAGCATTGGAAATTTCTCAGAGGAAGCCAGCCCAGAGGTCAGAGGAATCCTGCCCATGGAGGCACCCTGGTGTTCCACGCCTGGCTGCAGAACGTTCTAGAACTGTATACTTCTTTAGTTATGAGTGGATTCTCTGTTTGCTGGTCTGACGAGGGTCCATCCAGTTGTATAGCCCGTGCGGTCACAGCGCCCTGAATACCAATCTGCCTCATTTTCTTCAAATACGCTTTTTACAAAATCACCCAGACCCTGCACCCAGGAACTCGTCCAAACAGGAATCTGTCTTTAGTGCCTTTCAAAGTGTCCATGGCAATATTTCAGAGAACAGTCTTGGTTGACATTAATTTTTAAGTTAGTTTATCAGCTTTTTGATTAGAAATGGTACTGCAGGATTTACATTAAATGAGTTCTCAATGTGCATACTTTGAAATAATCAGGGAGAGTCGATAGTATTTTAAAGGTTGTAGGCATGCACACAATAAAATGCACACTGATGGGTTTAAAAATGACATCTCTATAGAAGCGTCAACAAAATTGGATTTGTCCCTAACTTTTTAAAAAATACATCCTGTGGAGAGAGGGAGAAAGGAAGGAAGGAAGAGAGAGAGAGACAAATGGCAATAGAGACCAGAGAGAGAAGAACGAAAAGAAACTTTAGGAACAATAGCATTTTGTTGCAGCTGTGTACATTTGAAAATAGCGACGTGAAAGCATAAATCTGAATTTACCACTGCACTCTCCCCTCGGGGCAGGGGTAAGGGCGCTGTGAAGAAAACCGAATTTATCTGAGAACATTGGTTGCGTGCTCTGTACTTTAGTGTTCCAGCCTCCCACGAAATGTATTTATTTAACAAATGTCACCCAAAACAGCTTGCTAGCAGATGAGGTTTATTTAATGGCAGTAAAACAGGTGAAACATTCCCTACATTTTTTGTCTCTGTTTATGTTTCTATCAAAAAGGAAAAAAAAATCGAGCTAGTTACAGCTCCTTACACACTCAGACAGAGCCGTGGCATGCATTTGAGAAATAACACAAATTTTGCTTAGTAACTGGCTTGGAAAATACAAATCTCTGGTTTTACTCAAAGCAATTCATGATTTTTTTTTCTGCCTAGAGGACAGGCTCATCAAATCCGGACTCAACTTCATTTTATTTTTGTTTTATTATTTTTTTTAACTTTTTATGTTTTATGTTTTATTATTTTATTTTATTTTTTTTTCCTGAACGTGCAACCCTTCAAGGTTTGCGCTGCCGCTTTGGCACGGCGTTCGATTCCTTTAAGTGTAGGTTCTCTTCCTATTTTAGCTTTACTAGGCTTCCGAGTGCCCTCTCAGTGAAAGGAAAAAAAAAAATCCACCCCTGTCTTCCCCAGCCCTTTCATCTGTAACCTTTCTCCAAGTGAATGCTAATTGAAAAAGAAAGAACACCACTAATCTTGGAATTTAAATGCATTTAACAAAACCAATCTCACTCTAAATTGTTGTTTCGCCATTCCCTTTTCCCTAACAGATGTCGAGAAACTGCCATTCCTATTAAGAACACTTGACTGTTTACTCGGTGCGGGAACTTCAGCCCCAGCCTGCATCAATCTAAATGCGTTTCGAGACGTCAGGCCCCGAAAAGTGCAGACGGTTAGTCGGTTATTTTTAAACGTAATCTTCACATAAAAGAATCACAGCCCTTTCCTTTTCACTTTGTCATCCCTTCTATTTTTTTTATTTTTTATTTTATCTTATTTTTTTAACGATGGCATCGGGCACAGGCATCGGAGGGGATTTTTACGACCCGTTTCGTTGAAGTTGCTCTCGGAGTGAGCTGGTGGATTGTCACCGGGCGGATGAAATTATTAGTGAAGTTTATGAAGTCGATTGGGGGAAAATGTACCGCCCTATATTCTACAGCCCACATGCTTGACGCTGGGGATGGAGCTGCGATATTTTGGATGCTGTGTGCAGGTGCGGGGGTGCTGCTGGCCATAGACCTTGCAGACAGAGGGTGCTGAGACAAGGGGGTGGCTGGATTGGGGTTCCCGGCTCGGCACTGGCTGCCAGGCAGGAGTGAGATGAACCCCACATCTACATCTCAATCTAGAAACCCCTTGCGTTCGCTTGGCCTGCTTCTCAGAGCATCTTCTCCGAGTTGTCATTTGTTTAAAAGCACTTGGTTAGCACTTGGCACGTAGCAGACATAGATCGCACACTCAAGCTGCGTGGTTTTGGAGCGCTGTGTTTGTATCAGGTTGCAGGGGCCCTTGTCATCCTGCCAGTACCGAGCGGCACAACTTGGAGAGACGTATTTTCAGAATTCTCGGCATTTTGACATGTTTTCCAGTTCACTGTCCCTCATACTCAACTTATTGAGAATGAAAGAGGGAAAAAATAAATAAATAAAGATGAAGCAATAGCACTGATTCTAATCCAGAAAAATGCCCAAACACCCTTGTTTGGAATGCAATGGGTACATATTCCTATAAGGGCACCTGCTAATGTGCTGCGATAGGACCTCCTGTCCTCTGCACAGATTCTGGGTGACATGACCTATATTTGCACCATTTTGTAGGTGAGAAGACTGAGGATTTAAAAGGCTGATTTGGTACTGACGCTCCTTCCCTATTTGCCAAACCATGCAGCCTGAGCGTATTTTTCTTTCACTCCATGGTAAGTTCCAGAGGGTGTAAGCCTGTCCTGATATATTTTTTTTTCTTATCGTAGTACTGGAGATTGAACCCTGGAAGCATTCTACTTCCAAGCTACATTCTCAGCCCCTTAAACAACAACAACAGCAAAACAAAGGGTCTCACTAGGTTTCTGAGAGTCTCCCTACGTTGCTGAGACTGTCCTGGAACCTGCGATCCTCCTGTCTCCGCCTCCCAAGTATTGAGATTACAGGCGTGTGCCACCACACCCGGCCTGATTTAATTTCATCTGGTCCCAGAACTCATGACCTTGGCTAATTTCCTTCATTGCCAGAGTTGCAGTTGCCTCTGCCTCTCCCGGGTGATGTCCCTGCGCACACTGATTTCTCTGGCCTGTAATATAGAAAGGAGAAATCCGAGGGCCTTTGTGTCCTGGTCCCCGGGGGCAAGTGATGGGTCTGGTTTGGATTGAGCGCTGGTTTCCCTCACTGCTGCTAACTGATCTTCATGCTTCTGAGTCTAGCTGTGTATCTGAGGCTCTTTGGTGAGAACAGGGTTACATGGGAGAAGAGAGGGGAAAAGGAGCATCCTAGGCTGGGGGGGTCCTGGACTCTGAAGTCAGGAGCCTAGGTCTAGACTTACCTTTCAAGTGAATGCAGGAAAATTACCTTAAGTGTGAGTCAGTACCTCCACGTGACAGTAACAGTCACTTTATCGGGGACATTGTTTCTGAAGAGCGTGGTGGCTTGTTTCTTAAATGTACAATAAGTTCCAGTCTAATCTAACAAAAATTATAAATTTGGGGACTCCAAATGGCAAAGCACAGTGGCTCCAACTGTGTCACCGTGCACTTTTCACATCTCCCAATCTGCTCCGGGCTCCGATTTATTTTCTGTATCTCTGCCTCTCTGTCGTGTTCCCAGCCTCCCCTCCCTTTCTGCCTGCTCATCTCTGTTTCCCTGGCTTCTCTTCTCCTCCTTTGTCTTCTAGCTTCCTTCCTTTCTTCTCTCTCCACTTTTCCTGGGTCTCCCTTTTCCCTCTCTGTTTGTGGATCCTGCTCTCCGGCTTTGTTCTTTCTCTGTAGTGGCGAGGACCCCTGTACCCCAGAGAGGAGCAGGAGGGGGCCTTCTTCTTCTCTCCAGGGAGGATCCGGCTCCCTCTGTGGACACTTGTGGCCAGCGTTTCTTCAAAACTCAGTCCCTGTCCAGGTGTTATGCTCTCTGAGATGCTTCAGAGCCTGGATCCCTCTGCTTGGGTTGAAAAGCTTGGCCCTGTATCTACCTGGAGAATCCGAAGGAGGAAGGGATCCAAGCTTTGGTCTCCTTTCTGCTAGAGTGTTTGCAAACTCTACAGGTACCAGGTTAGACTTCCGCTGCGTCCTTTGAGTTTTCTGATAGTAGATGACACAAGGAAGAGGGGAGACATTAAGATTTAAAATCTGAAGATAATTTAGATCCATCTATTCCTTTTATGCAGGAAGAAACCAAATCTCAGAGAGTTCAAGAGAGACTTTCTCAGACGCCGAGAAAAATGAGGAAGAAAAACCCAAACCTAGGTCTCTTGATTTCCACTTCTTTCTCTCCGTTCTCTTCCCACTATTTTATAGAAGGAGAAGGAGGGAGGAGGCAGGATCAGAAGACGAGAAGGAAGGAAACCAGAGAAGTAGCCTTTTCTGAGCAACCCACGTGCTGAGCTATGTACACTGGATCAGGAATCAAAAGACCAGTAGGAGCCGAGTGAAAATGAGCAAACCATGTGCGTTGTCCAGCCTCACTTCCCTTTATGTCCCCAGCAGCAGCTCTCAGCATCCCCTCCCTTCCTTCCTTAGAAGATCCGGATATACATTCAACCGGCATCTGACCACACCTGGCTCATCTTCTGCAATATTCAAGCCCCGGGTACTTCCCTTCCTCCAATCAGCTTCTGAGTTATCCCTCACAACCCCACTTTACAGATGGTGAGATTGAACTCGAAGCTCCCTGCACATGGACTTCCATCCCCTCCATTCAGGGCACACGCACTGAGCACAGTGCTGGGAGCACAAACTCGGGGGTCAGATGCAATTTGCTGAACTTCATCTCTGGTTGCACTCTGCAATGATTCTGAACCTCAGCTTTCTCATCTGTCCATGGGGATTAGGAAGCTGGCCTTGCAGAAATGATGAGGGCTAAGTAGGAACTTATAGGTACCAGAGGATCCCTGCACGGGAGGAGCTGACTCTCCAGGAGGCAAAAGCAAGAGAAAGAGGTGTGTTGGCACCTGCTAAGACGCCATGTGGAGCTTGGTTCTGAAGGTGGGCGAACAGAGCCAGTAAAGAAGAACAAAAGGACCTTCCTACGTGTGGGATTTCATTCTCTTCATTCAGGAGATTCTTACTGAGCCCCTCAAGGACTGAGTCATGCTTCCCAGGTTCGAGACTGTCAGGTACTTGAGAAAACAACAAGACAGACACAGTCACTGGTGGGCACGGAAACAAGCAAATCCTAATGACTCAGGAACAGTGGCCGGGAGAGCGAGTTCAAGTCCTGCCGCAGCCGATATTCATTTCCCGCACGTTTCCCAGCTCCCCCTGTGTGTTGGCTCCACGGGGCCCCACGTGTGGGAACAGAGAGGAAGAAATGGACGGGGCCGTGCACAGCGAGGCACACACAGTGTCCGCCTAGGCATCTTATCTGTAGCCTTAGAAGCAAGGATGGGAAGAATGGATGGGAGGCGGGTTGATTACAGTAGCTTAGAGTCTCCGTTCTTAGATATCAATCCAGGTGGTCCACGTCCAGAAGACAATGAGCAAATGCAAGGTCTGCCCTTGCACAAGCCTTTTGTAGGATTTAGTGTGATACTTGTAAGTCGAGCCTCTAAACTTGCCCATCGTCTACGTGGTTGTCCAAGACCCCTTGTGAGAAAACTCCACCAGACTTTCCAAAGCCACCGCAGCCCTTCCCTGGCACTCAGCTGTATTAGAGACAAAACTGAGAAAATGAAAAGACCCAGGTGGTTTGCTCTCATAGCCCTCTTTTCTCCCTTCTCTGGCAGGAAGTGGCTCTCAGCTCAGGCCTGGCCACCTCACACTGTCCGGCCTCCTCTATCTCCATTTCTATCACCCTTCACAGTCCATCCTAAATGTGCCCATCAGGAGGAGCCCTGGACCCTTCAGCCCGGCCAGTCTCCCCTCTGTGGGGAATCTACGGGGCTCCCTCTCCTGCACCCACTTCTTCCTCCAAACTGTTGCTCTGCCTCCCCTGGGCTGGCCTTTCCAACTGAGCCTTAGGGCTCCTGTTGACAAGACAGGATGTGTCTTCACTTGTCAGTTCTGCATGGTGTGAGGCACAGCTGTGCGCAGTAGCCGGAGTGCGTGCTGACTTCAGGGACCCACAGGTGTCGGTACCACTGCAGTCTGGTGAAGGCGAAGTCACTGCCCGTCTGGACCTCTGCTCTTTTCTGCATAGTTGGGAGCAGGTGACATAGGGTAGAATTCTGGTGTGGCCACTTCTCAGATGTGACATTGGGCCCCTAAAAGCCTCTGTGTCTCTTCGATTTCCTCATCTATCCAATGGAGAGATGAATCCCACCGGCTTCTTTTGAGTTATGTGGAAACTATGGAGCTGAGACCTGGCCATGAGACCCGGCCATGGTTAGTGTTCCATAGAGGCCAGCTGTGACATATAGAAGACTTGAGCAAGAAGGCTCAGAAAGAGTCCAATTCTTGCCTGTGCAGATGGAGGGACTCATGTTCAGAGAGGTGAGAGCCCAGATCACAACAGTTTGACAAGATCTTGACTGTGACACTGAACATTGTATGAGTGTGCACATAGGTGTGTGTGTGTGCATGCATGCGTGTGTGAGAGAGAGAAAGAGAAGAAGGAAGAGGAAGAGGAGGAGGAGGAAGAGGAGGAGGAGGAGGAGGAAGAGGAGGAGGGATAGGAGGAGGAGGAGGAGGAGGAGGAGGAGGAGGAGGAGGAGGAGGAGGAAAAGGAGGAGGAGGAGGAGACATACAGACACACATAGAAAGAGCAGAGTGTTGGATGGAGGGATGGGGAGAAAAGAGGACGACACCAGCCTGTTTCCAAATCTGAGCAGATTTCTAATTAGGATAACATTCAGCCATTCTTGCGAGAAGATACATGCAAGGAGGAACTGTCTCTGGGCCTGCTCACGAGCACACGGTGGCAGAAGGCAATCAGGCTTCCAGAACCTCTGCGACTGCTTGGCTCCCAGTCTGGCAGGAGCTATCTTTGTTTCCCTATCTTTTCCCGAAGCCTTTAGCAATCGCTAACAATCCTATTTACTCTGTGTACCAGACAAACACAGTTACCGTTGCCATCTCACTATTTTTATCTAATATTGAAATTTCTCTCCCTAAGAGCAGCCCTGAATATATTATGATATCGGCTGAATAAATGATGTGCGTAATATACTGTGCAGAGATGGTATTTATGAAGCTCGGGACTAACTGAATTGAAGGAATCATTCAGTTCTCGTTTGAAAGGAAATTCAATTGGATAAATTTTCAAGAAAGCAAAGACATGGGTTTTTTTTTTTTAAATACTCCATGCAAACTTTTGGATTCAAGGCCAATTTCCCCCTCCCCTTGATGAGATAGACTGCCCTGCCATTTCTAGCATATTTTCTCTGCAGAAATCGAGGTTGTCTCCCAGTTCCAATGTGAGGCATGTCCTATTAGTAGCATCATCGCTGTCATTTTTAAGTATAATGATATGTCAAACACATTTAATAGTGTTGGAGACACTACAAGTCGTTTTCTCAAAATGTCTCCCAGCGAAAGGTGGTTTATAGCATTCCCATTTTTCAGAGAAGGAGGCCCCACTGCCTGGGCAGTGCTCTGAAACAGACTGCTCATTCTCCCAATGGCTTTGCCATTGGGTTCAGACCCAGACTTGTGCATCTGATTGCAAGGTCAGCAACAGGTCCTTGAGAGGATGGGCTGACGCTGTGTTTGTCTTCTTCCTCCTGGGGGCTTGACCCCTGAGGTTCTGAAATCAGAATCAAAATCTAGTCAACTTTGCCCTGTGCAGTGGCGCATGCCTGTGATCCTCATGCTTGGGAGGCTGAGACAGGAGGATGGGAGGTTTGAGGCCAGCCTCAGCAGTATCTTAGCAAGACACTATTTCAAATAAAAAGGGATGGGAGTGTAGTTCAGTGGTAGAATGCCCCTGGGTTCAATCCCCAGTGACACACACACACATACATACACACTCTCTCTCTCTCTCTCTCTCTCACACACACACACACACACACACACACACACACACACACACAGCAACTTCGTTTTCATGCAATTGAAAGTCAAAAGTCCAGTCCCTGGTGAAGGAAGGAAGTACTAATCCTCCTTTCTGTGAATTTGCCTCCACATTCTGTCTCCCCTTAAAGACAGGGAAAAGAATCCTACAGTCAAAAGGATAACAACAAAATAACAAAACCCCAAGGGATTTTCTAAAGGAATCTCTTCCTTTTTCAAGGCAAGTGATTTTGCAGACGGAGCTCAGAAGCCTGAAACAGCATCCCAGAACCATCCAGCTAATTAAAGGCGAGATGAAGACCTTCTCGCTCTCAGAGTGCCCCTCCTATTATAGCATGAGGCTGATTTCGTAACGAAGACAAAGTATCTCAACCAACTACGTCCGAGTGCTGTGTGCCTGCATGTTGTCACTCAATCTCATTCTGATGTATAATTACAATGAATGAAAGTATATTATAAAAAGATAGTTCACAGAGGATTGGCAAAAAGTGGACTAAAAACTCTTCCATTTCCAGCATCCCAGGACCTGCTAATAAACACACATTGGGACACTATCCCCCGGAGCAAGAATCCTTCGGGCAGGCTCAGGGAAGAGTGCAGAGGAAAGTCAAATAAAGGTGCAGAAATTCTGGTTTCCGCAGTTTCTTCACAGGAGAATTTGCCAATACATTTAAAGGGCTAGTGTGCAAGCTTAATATCTACAAGCAACAAACTTGGAAGTACTGAGCAATTTATTTGTCTAGAGAACCATTTATTTGTAAAGAATATCTTGTATGGCTAAGGGCCTGTGGTTTGCGTTTCACAGAAGGATGCTTTAGACTAGTGGACAGCAAACTTGGCCCGCAGCCCACATCTGTTTTGCAGACAGAGTTTTGCTGCGAACACAGACATGCATGCTGGCTGATGAGCTGTCTACAGCTGCATTTGCATCGGGACAGTACAAATAGGTAGTTGCAGGAGAGACGATAGAGTCCGCAAAGTGCAAATTACTCACTATCTGGTTTTTTACAGAAAAAGTGGCTAGCCCGTTAGAGAAGAGTGCAACGAGCTGCTTTGTGCTTATTATAATGAATTTGGAGCCTGGGTATTAATGACAAGTGTTGGAGCCAGATTGCCCCCCACCACACACACACCACACACACACATACACACTGCCCTTCTTAATGGTATAAAGGGATCTAGACATTGAAATGGTTGCTAAGGGCATGCTTTTTGGAGTTGTAAATTAAGCTTCTTCCAACTTTCCACTCACAGATAAGGGAACTAAGACTTGCATGCAAAGCTGACCTCCATGTGACCTGCAGGGTCCTTGTGATGAGAGAGATGGATGGTTACAGGGCTGGGACAGGCGGGTGTGCCAGGTGATGTCCTTGTCCACAGGGTGAACTGGAGAGGCTACCTCTCCATTGGAGGCCCCTTCTGAATTTCCTAGGGAGGAGGGACGGCCACTGGGCTTCTGCCTGTGAGTTCAGAAGTCATTATAGGACACACCGACTTTGTGTGCGGCTGTAGATTTACATTTAGCCTAACATTCGTTAATATTGTTTTCTTCTGTCGCAGATTGGTTTCCAGTGAACTGAATATTAAAAAGATATTACAGAGAGAAACAACCCGCCCGGCTGATTGTCTCTTCCCAAAATGGCTGCAATGATGAGGGAACGCTTTCATTTACATAAACAATCAGTCGACGGGCCCTCGCTTCAGCACAAGCATTCCTGTTTGATGACATCCTGATTGTCACCGTAAATAACAATATTTTCATTGTTGGGTAATAAACATCATTACCCAATGTGTTTTAGGTGAGTGGGCACTCCCCGGGGTGGGAAGGAGCCAGCCGCTCAGGAGGGTTAAAGCAAGCGCTCGGTAGCAGGATAAGGGGTAACCTTGGGGATTTAAGGTGTGCGAGCAGCATCTTTGCCAAGGGCCCCTTGCTAAATACGATGAAGGTTTTGACGCATAGGAGGCTGGCGTGTGCAAATGAAAGGCAAGACTCATGGGAGAACAGTGATTCCATTGACCCTGCCGCCCGTGTTAAGAGGTCAGATGTGCCCGCTCTGCCCTTGATGAGCTCCTGGCCTGGCAAGATGAGGAGAACGCCCACAGATGGGTCGTGACGGTGCCACGTGGAACCAGTGTCCACAAGTCTCTTTCCAGAAGAACCTTCTAGGTCCTGTGATTTTGATTTTATTGGTTTCTTCCTTTGCTTTTCTCTGTTATTTGGTTGCTTATTTTTAGTTTCCATTTCTGTCATCTCAAATTTTTCTACCCATACATAGTCCACCTCTATAGAGCTCATTAACATTCAGCGCGTAGGTTGCTGACGTTTTATGAATGTCCACACTTAGGGCGCCATGACCCAGACCATGACATAGACTATTCCAGCACCCCAAAGGTGAGTCTTTATTTTTAAATGTGAATCTTGAATAAACAGATTTTTTGTGTGGTGCCAGGGATTGAACCCAGGGGTATTCTACATCTGAGCTATACCCCTAGCCTGATTTTTTATTCTTTATTTTGAAACAGGGTCTCACTAAGTTGTAGAGGTCTCACTAAGTAGCTGAGGCTGGCCACAAACCTGCGCTCCTCCTGTCTCAGCCTCCCAAGTACTGGGATTACAAGCGTGTGCCACCATGCCTGGCTACACAAATGTTTTAAACTGTGGGGCAGATGACCTTCTAAAGAGAGACAGGAAAAATAATAACATAATAAGACCAAAGAAAAGTTAGACTCTCAGAAGATTATGAAAGAGGCATTTTAGCCTAGTGCTCATGAGCAGAGGCTCCAGCAGAGACAGGCTGACTTTGAAACCTGCATGACCATTTATGAGCTGTGTGTTCCTAAGAAATTCATTCCACCTCTTTACGACTCAGTTTCTCCATCTGTAAAATGCAGACGACGGTGCCCAGTTGGGAGGAGAGCAGCTGTGAGGTCAATGGTGACAGTGTTACAGGTGATTACGGTGTCAGATAGAGGGTAGGCCACTCAGGATGTGGCCCCCGTGAGAGCTCCCAGTGTCCACTGTTATTACCCTTGAAGACAGCAACAGTACAAAGACCGCACTGGGCAGCAAGGTAGCTGTGCGCAGAGCTCCTGAGTTACAGATTTACTTGTCAAAAGAAAAAAACTTATACAGCAAAAGAAATATGTTGCTGATTAATGGTCACACATTGTGGAGTTCATGGTGAATGTGTTTCAATAAAAAATATGCCACAGAGACTATTGAAATCTGATATTGCATATGTGTATGTGTGTGTGTGTATTTGTGTGTATACATATATATTTGTTTTATTGTTGTTTGTTTTTTTTTTCATGACGTCTGTGCTCTTTGTCACCTGGGTCTTTGTCTTTTTTGTGTGGCACTGGGGATAGAACCCAGGGGCACTCTACTTTTGAGCTCTACCCCCAGCCCTTTTTATTTTTTATTTTTAAACAGGATCTCACTTAGTTGCTATGGGCTAACCTAGAACCTGTGATCCTCCTGTCTCAGCCTCCCAAGTACTAAGGTTATGGGTGCACGCCACCATGCCCAGCTCTGGGTCTATGTCCTTTGATGGGAACAGTGGACCTCAGCCTCCACAGTTCAACGTGGGCATAGCACCTGTCAACTGGCTGCCATGCAAGAATAAGCACATCTGGACTCGGAGGATTTTCTCTTTGTTCCTTTGTTTCCCAAATGAATAATCCTCATGTGATAATTAATTTTGTGTGTCAACTTGGTTGGGTCAAGGTGCCTAAATGTTTGGTCAAACGTCATTCTGGATGTGTCTATAAAGGCACTCTTTGGTTGTGACTACCACTTAAACTAGTGGGCTTGGAGGAAAGCAAATGACATCCATAATGTGGGTGGGCCTTGCCCAATCAGGTAAAAGCTTGATTAAACAAAAGACCAGCTGAGCAAGAAGGGATTCTGCAGCAGATGACTTCAGACCTGCAGCCCTGGCTCTTCCCACGGTCTCTAGCCTGCCAGTCCACCCTACCGATTTTGGTCTTACCTGGTCCATGGCAAATAATGCCCAAATGTTGACTTTTCCTTCTTCTTCATTGCAAAAGCAGAGCACTGCAGGGAAAAGCTGTGTTGCTTCTCTCTCCCTCTTGCAAGCTCCAGAACATTCTCTGTGACAAAACAAGATGTAATGGCTAGGATTGAAAATGTTCCCTTAGCCCACGTGGAAATAAGGCCGAAATGTTGGAAGCAGGGCGTGGTTGCCAAGGAGGGGCCCCTGAAGGTGTGGTCTTGGGATTATATAAGATCTTTCCTCCCCTTGTGACTCTCTTTTGCTTCCAGCCTCTGTAATATAGTGATATGAGAGCAGAACCTTGCTCTCTTCCTCTCTCTGCTTTCCACAGCCATGCCCTGAGCTCCTCAGACCTGGCCTCACATGGACTGAACCCTGAAATCTCCAAAAACTGTGAGCAAATAAATCCTCCTTCTTCTTAGTTGGGTGTGGTCAGGTTTTTGGGTCACAGCAGTGAGCATGCTGTCTGAGACACAGGACAACAAAGAGGTAGTTGGAAAGGATGAATGGGCCTCAATTCCTTTCACTTCCTTTGACTCCCATTTTAGCCCTAAGTACAAGCAACATCAGAAATTGGTCAAATATTTTATGGCCTAGAAGGGATTATAATTTGGAGAAAAAAAGCAAATAAAAGGGAACAGTTACAAAATAAGTTCTATGGTTCTAGGTATCTTTCTGCCTTCCACAGCAATGCCTGGATGTGTATGCTAATCAGCATTTGACTGATGGCTGGAACAAGTATTTCATCAAAGGTTGTAGGGTTTTTGTTTTGCTTTTTTTTTTTTTTTTAGTCTTTGAAAAGAAGTTAGTTTACAACTTATTAACATACATTTCTGTAAATCACTCCCATGGGTCTTTCAACTGCCACAAGATCTCAGAAAAGTGCGTTCTTAAGCCCAATCTGAAAAACTTAGGAACATTAGTAGCTGTCATTGAAACAACGAGAGGAAAAACAGAACCTCTTTTTTCTCCCTCTGCATTCAGGATCAAGTTTTGTACTTTCCCCATAAACAGCCCAAATCTGACTTTTCTACTCCTTTTTTCTATAAAACAAATGGTTGTTTTCCATAGTGATGATAATTCCATAGCCCTAACGGCTTCAGAGCACACTCCCTTGCCTGCTTTCTCTTAACATACTCTCAGCTCACTCCAGAAAAGATAAATTGAGGCCGGGCATGGTGGCGTACACTTGCAATCCCAGTACTTTGGGAGGCGGAGACCGGAGGATCGGGGTTCGCGTCCAACCTCAGCTCTCTCTCTCTCTCTCTCTCTCTCTCTCTCTCCGTCTCTCTCTCTCTCTCTCTCTCTCTCCTTAGTGAGGCCCTCCGCAACTTCGTGAGACCCGGTTTCAAAATAAAGTATAAAAACTAGGGCCGGGGGTGTAGCGCAGAGGTAGAACGCCCCTGGGTTCAATCCCCGGTACCGAAAAAAAAAAAAAAGATAAATTGCGCATCAGTGATTGGTTTAGAGGTCAGCTGACTTCCTCAAGGTCCGGTGGCTGCTGGTGTCCCATGAAGGTCTAAAACCGAGGAGGACACAGCGCCTGCGCACTGCTCTGTGATAACACGCTGCTGCTGAAAGTAGACCTGCTAATGACCACACTGGGGACCCGCTCTGCCTCCATGCCATGTCCCTATGTCACGCACCCATGGCACGTTCCCTCTCTTCTGGGTCCTCCCAACTCTCAGTCCAAATCCAGGTTGACTCTTGATGATATAAGACCCATTTCCACCCTCTGTCCAAAGTTACCAATCGAGTGTACCCAAAGGCCACAGTGAAATCAAGGTAGACTGAGCATCTCCTGTTTGGAATCCACTCCCTTCCCTCAGCGTGTGCTAACTGAGATCCTGTCCAGCTGGCTTCCTCTTGCTGACTCCGATTTTCCTGTCTGTAGGTAGGAAGATCGATCAGTGCCCAGATGGTAGGATGATTATAATTATTGAGACAATATGTACACATGTAAGAGAATTAGAGTCGAGCATATCATAGATGCTCAATAAACATTAGCCTTATTCTCCCCTCCCTGTAACAAGTTAACTTTGCTTCAACATGTTGACACTGATGGACAGGCCTGGACAGTGTGAGGTCTGCTGAGACGGAGGCTGCAGAAGAGCCTCATTTGTTCCCTCCTTGGCCCTGTGCACACAACAAGACCACATCAGCAGCCTCTCTTGCAGTCAGGCATTTCCCTGCGTCATCTAATTGAAGACCCCATGCTCTTTGTCCCTCTGACTTGATACAGGAAAGGACAGTGAATCTGAAACCCACCCTTATCCTAGAGGACACTCATTTTAGAATGAACTTAAGCAAGAAATGAACTTCAGTTTTGGCCGATCACTGATGGCTGGGGGTTTATCTGTTTAGTGTTTAACTCCCTAGCCAGTATTTATCCCCTTAATATGGTCAATTAACTTAGAAGTACATAGATGCATGTTAACACACACATACATGCACACGCACACACATATGCACAGGCATGCACACCAGAGATTTAGAATTTTGGGGCCACAATGAACACTTTACTGACTTAATATTTGAATGTTCATCTGAATATTCTTGGCATCTCCATACAGAACATAAAGCATAGTATCAAGAAAATTTGGGAGCTGGCTATGGTGGCGCACACCTGTAATCCCAGTAACGTGGGAGGCAGAGATAGGCAGATCGCAGATTTGAGGCCAGCCTCAGCAACTTGGTGAGACCCTCAGCAATCTAGCAAGACTCTGCTTGAAAACAAACAAATAAAAAGGGCTGGGGGTGTAGCCCCTGGATTCAATTCCCAGTACCACACAGACACACAAAAAATATTTAAAATTTGTATTTGGAGACTTTCAGAGAGCAGCTGAGAATTCCTCTTCTAGAGTAGCTCCCCTTTGTCCACATTTCCACTTTTCCTAGTCCCTGCTACCCATATAGCAGTCACCATCTCAAAATACTACTTGTCATGACTCTCAAGAAAGAGAGAAGCTGGGTGTGGTGGCGCACGCTTGTAATCCCAGTACTTGGGAGGCGGAGACAGGAGGATTGAAGGTTCGAGGCCATCCTCAGCAATGTAGTGAGGCCCTCCGCAACTTAGTAAGACCCTGTTTCAAAAATTAAAAGAATAAAATAGGGTTGGGGTATAGCTCAGAGGTAGAATGCCCATGGTTTCCATACCCAGTACCACATACAAGAGAGAGAGAGAGAGAGAGAGAGAGAGAGAGAGAAAGAGAGAGCGAGAGAGAGAGAGAGAGAGAGAGAGACCACATTCACATAACTATTATTGTGGTTGTAATTGTTGTTTTACTATTAGTTGTTATTCTAAATCTCTTACTGTTCCTTGTTTATAAATTAAACTTTATCTTGGTACATATGTATAGGAAAAAGAGTCTATAAAGGATTTGGTACTCTCTGCAGCTTTAGGTATCCTGGGGTCCCTGGAACGTCCCCCTGAGGATACTGTATGGCTCTCTTAGAGGGAGCAACACCCTTCTTGAACCTGTCCTATGGCATGGTACCCGCTGCCTCCCACAGAAGTTCATGGCCAGACAGCCCCTACGTGTCACCCACTGTCTTGAGTTTCATGACAGATCAGAGCTGCCTGCCCACTGTCCAACTGCTCTCCATGGCTCCACCCTCTGAGAAACCAAGAAGCTGCCTGTTTCCTACAGGAGAGTCCCTCAGAGAATTGAAAGTTCATCCATTTCTGCTATGTCCTTTGTTTTGAAAATGCACATTTGTTTTCACTTGGTTGGCCTATTAATGGACGCTTTGAGCACTACGCAAAGTTTGTGTTTGCTTATGTGCGATTTCCTCCACGAGAAACACAAGGTGAAAACAGAGAGCTTCACCCAGCTGAACAGAGCCACGCAGGAAGGTGCCTGCCCATCCTCTGCTTTCAGGTCGCCCTCCTTCCATCCCTGACTGTAACTCAGGAGCCGCAGCTCCATGCCACTCCCACAGGCAAGCTGCAGGCCCTTCTCTAGGTGAAGTGCCATCTTTCTCGTAGTTATACATTTCTCAACTATTTAACAGGTGCAAAACTGTGCTACCTCTTCTATTAAGTCTTACCCTGTTTTTCCCTTTTAATGTGCTAAAGATGGAGTTTTAAAAACTGTTACACCCAGCCTACATTTCTCTGCTATCCCTGTGGTTTTGTTGGCATCCATTTGGGTAAAGCGAGTGATTTTCAGGAAGACGTATGTCTTATAATAAGAGAATTGACTAGAGAACTTGCATCTTCCTTTAGTCTGTTGATAGGATGGCAGAATATTTGCCATTCAGGTACACCTTTATGTTTTCTCAATAAAAACATGTCCTGTGCCAGGCCTGGCCTGGGGCTGGAAGCTGTGATGAGCAAATACCTCTAGTCCCCACTGTTTCAGAGTTGACAGATTACAAACCTACCAGTTTCCCAATTCCCCTAGGAGGGAGAATCAACTGGCAAACAAGGATTCCAACGAAAGTGTTACTGGACAATAATCTCTCCTACAAAGAAGTTGTTTTTAGTCCAGTTATCTCTTCCTTGATTTTTGCTTTATCCATGAGAAAGATTTCAAAAGGAAAGCACAGATAGGGAACATAAGAGGTTTATTTAGGGAGGTGGGGGCACAGTTTAAGAGAAGGCCGTGATGAAGGGGTTACATTCCAGAGAAAGGGTCCAGAAGGGGCTGCTTTCCGAGGGTGGAAAAGAGCGTAGAACAAAAGGCTATGTTCCAGAACAGGGTCTGGAGCGGGTCACTTTCTGGAGTGGAAAATGGTGGTGGTGAGTCTTCTATGTGGGGAGCTATCTTCAGTCTGCAAACCTTCCCCACTCAGGCCTATGCATTTGGAGAAGTTACCATCAGTTTTTTCGCCAAAGCTTATTGCGCTTTTTTTTTTTTTTCTGTTTTCGCCATGTTAGAAACTTTCCTGAGGGAGCGGGGTAGGGTGGTATCTAAACGGGCTCTTGCAACTGAGCCAGGAGTCTCCATCTCTCTTCTCCTGAGGGCCAGATTCTCTGTCGCATTCCTTCCTCTGCCTTGCTCATCTCTAATCTAACTACCTAACACAAGGATGCGATTTCTAATGCAACTAATCCAGTCTCTGGAAACAGGAAAAAGAAGTGAATTCATGTTTGGTGGGTCCCCTGTATCAGAGTTTAGGCCAGGCGTTTGTATGAGCATTAAATCAATTCAGCCCCACTGTACTGGGGTCCCTCCGATGAGCCTGGTATCCGCCATTTGGGCAGTGGGAGAGTGGCGATCATAGCAACTTCCAAAGAGCTGGGACTCAAATCCAGCTGGCGTCGGACGTGAACCTTTATGTCTTTTCCAATGCACCATGATTCCCTCCAGTTTACTGCATTGAGGACCGACTGTGCTCTTGATACTGGAGATCCTTTATGGGGACTCAGCAAAGTAGCCAGAGAAAGAAAAGCTAGAACTGCTAAAGAAAAGCAGGTGAAATCCGTCTAACCAGCAAGGACCAAAGAGGAAACGCGGTACACAAATTATTATCAAATATCATTTGCCTTCAGCCTAATTGAGAGCTAATAAAGTCTGCATGATTCATGCCATCATAAAAGTGGAGCATTGTATAAAATCGTGTCGCGTGTGGAAATGACCGGCTGTCATCTACAGTGTATGAAATGCAAGGGCGATTTCCAAGCTGCGCTTCAGGTGGGGCCTGAGAGCGCATGAGGGGAGGGCAATGACCATACAGCAGAGTCGTATCCCTTAGGTGCCGGCGTGGAAACAGAAAGCTGCAGACAACCAGGTAATTCAATGATCTTTGGCCTTGGAAGTCCGTGCCCTGTGGTTTATGTGCCCTGTGCTATCTCTCTGCTGCTTCTTCAGGCCTGAGGGTGGTGGTCCTGGGCCGTGGGAGGAGGGAGGGCCCTAAGGTGCACACGGACAGTGGCCGGGATGAAGAATCCGTGTTATTTACCTTGAAAGTGATGACATGATCTCCTGATCCAGAATGCATTGTTCCTTGGAGCCCCCGGTAAGAATAACATCATTCACTTTTATAGCAGCTCATTTTATACAAACTCTTTTGTCGGTGGAGAAAAATGTCTCATCTGACATGACTGCAGCGGAAATTTTGTGTTCTCTCCCTGGCCCCCGATATGTTTGTGCCGTCTATAAGAGCGGATGAAATGTGTGGCATGCGGGATGGTAATGAGGTGGTAGGCTTTTCCTAACATCAGAATTTCAATAAGGTTGGAATCTGCCTCCCCAAAAGGACAGTGATCTTTTCACAAACACTGTCCTTTGTCCTGGGGCACACAAAATCCCCAAATCCCTAAAATATTTCATCTGAAGATAAGATAATTTTGCTTGAGCCTAGGCTGAAAAAGAAAGAAGGGGGAAAAGTCATCTATCAGATGCAGCCAGGAAAGTCCTGTTGCTCAGGGACAAGGTAAATTAAAGGCTCCTATCTTATCTGTATTTCAATTAAAATCTTATTTTTGGTCCCCGGCAGTGCAACCCATTGAAGTCTTTCCAAGTTTAAAAAAAACACACACACACAATTTCAGTAGGTCGACGTTAAAAAAATCTTTAATGGGCATGTTCGACATGTGATTTGGGCTACTTTTCATGTGGGGAAGAAATGACATGAACAATATTTTGAAAGAGATATGAAACTTGGGAAGGTACGAAGGGCAGTAGCTGCATTACCCTGATGAATACTTTCTAGCAGAGTTTTTCTTTTTTTTTCTTTTCCTTTACACTGAAACCTCTTTGAATATTTGCAACCTCACCCCCAATGCTTAGGAAATCATAGAGGGGCAGAGAGCAGAAAGCCAGAAGAAGGAGTTAGGAATTATTTGAGTATCTTGTTATCAAGATCCTTTTAAGACACCGAGTTCAGGATTGGGTTTATTTCAACAACAGTGGGGAAAAGAGAGAAGCCAATATTCAGATTTAGAGAATATTACCCATGTAAGTAATTTTTATTGAAACAGCTTTGTAGAACCCAATCGATGAGACCCAGGGCTCCATCATAGCATAAATCAGACTTCGAGCAATAGATCAATCCATCAGCCAATCAATCCGAACAATGAAATGTGAGGGTCTATAAACTAGTTTCCAAAGGAAAAATCAGCAAGTGTAAAACGTGAGTTTTAGCACACCTGTAGTCCTAGTACTTGGGAAGCTGAGACAGGAGGATCGCAGGTTCAAGGCCAGCCTCAGCAACTTAAGTAAGACCATCAGCTACCGACCTGTTTCAATGCAAAATATAAAAAAAGGGCTGGGATGTAGCTCAGCAGCAGAAAGCCCCTGAGTTCAATCCCCAGTATCAAAACAAAACATGGGTTTTAAGTGAGCTGGCAAGGAGATCCAAAGGAGGACTTCCCATGTTTACAGTGCCACTCCGGGGCCTTAGGAAGGGCATGCAGAACTATAGTCTGTAGCAAAGGGAAGAGATGTAGGTTCTATACTAGTTTTGCTACACAAAGGCCCCTAACCTTTCTCTGTGAGGGACAAGAGTGTGACTATTTCAGGCTTTGTGGGCCCCGGGGTCTCTGTTGCAGCTGTTCAAGTCGGCTACTGTCGCACAGAAGCAGTGGTAGAAAATGTACCAAGCAACAGGTGTGCCAATAAAACCTGATTTGTGGATATTGAGATGTGCGTTCCATATATTTTTCACATACCCTAAAATATTATTCTTGTTTTGATTTTTTTCAATCTTTAAGACACCTAAAAACCAGTTGCTCACAGATTATCCAAAAGCTAACTGGGTAGTTTGGCTCGTTGGCAGTAGTTGGCCAAACCCTAATTAAAATGATAGCTCATAGCTGGGTGTGGTGGTGCACGCTTGTAATCCCAGTACTTTGGGAGGCGGAGACCGGAGGATCCGGGTTCGCGGACAGCCTCAGCTCTCTCTCTCTCTCTCTCCCCTTAGTGAGTCCCTCCGCAACTTTGTGAGACCCGGTTTCAAAATAAAGTATAAAAAATAGGGCCGGGGGTGTAGCGTGGAGGTAGAACGCCTCTGGGTTCAATCCCCGGTACCGCAAAAAAAAAAAAAAAAAGATGATAGCTCAGGACCGCCACAGTAGTCAAGTTCATAACCAAAGTGATAGGGAATGTGCAGTCTGAACTCTGAGAGCATCGTGACTCTTAGGATTGCGAGAGGCACAATCTGGTTCTTTTGGGACAATTAAGTTCCTTAGGTTCCAGGCAGGGAGAAGGAGTCTGTGGTCCATTTGTTAGCTAGGAACAGTTGTTAGAGGGAGAGACAGATTAATAAGCATAGAAATGGTGAATTGTCTTACTGAGCTAATGTTTCTTGAGCACTTGCTCTGAGCCATGCCCTGTCCCATGCATCTTTTGAATCCTTTCACCCTCACATTAATGGAGCTAGGTAGGCATCATTTCTACTACCACCTTGTTGATGGAGGAACTGAGGCCCAGGGATGCTAATTAACTTGACAGAGGTGGCACAGAGCTGAGGAATCGTGGGTCTAGAAAACACTAAGGCACGTGGGCTAGAGTTGGAAATTTGTGAAGGACTGTACACATGTGCAACTCCAGAGTCCAACAGTCTGATCTCAGAACAAGCCTCCACTGTTGGCCAGCTGCAGACAGCAGCTTCTCCACCTCTCTGAGTCTCAGTTTCCATACCCATGAACTAGAACAAAACTGCGCCTCTTTCCTAAGATGAGATGGAGGAGTCAATGAATTTATCATCCATACCTATGTTTAATCCTACCATTAGTTATAACTTGTGACAAGTCTTCCCAAACCTGGTTGTAGGTAGAGTTAAATAAATTATATCTTTTGCTTTGAAATGACCCCTTCCGACTCCGATTCTTCTGGAACTGTTCTTTGTATCAGAATCTGGCAAAGGAGGCCAAGTTCATTTAATCCATAAACATAAGGTTTACAGTATTGTGAACAGCCTTGAAAAGTCCTGAGGATTTTCAAGACAGCCCCTGGGACTCTCCCAGGACTCCTCATGTCTCCCAGCCTCCACGCGGCCAGGACGCATGAGCGACAGCCAGGTCTGCTTATGGGACGCACACAGAGCCAACGGGCTTGGAGGCACCTGGAGGGAGACTCTCACCGTCCCCTTCTCCGAGGGGGACAGCATGCAAATCATCCCCACAAGCACCCAGGTGCCTCTCACCTGGGAAAAGCCCCAGAGAATCATCCCAGCCGACTCCATCTCATTTCATGTGAAACTCTCCAGGAATTCCAGCCAATGCGATTCCTCGGTTATGAAGATTTGCTTTTCTTGATTTTAAAACCAAGATTAGATTCTGCCCCTGCACAATCCAAGTGCTCCCAAAACTTCAGGACTCCTGCGATCTGGAGGATAAAAGCTCACATTTGCTTTTGGGGATATTCAGGATCTTTTAGATGCTCACTCATTTGTGTACACCACAGAGAATGATCAGGTCCTCTTTCCATCTCTCGAGCATTTAAAAAGCACACTTAAGCATCTCTGAAATTGGGATGTGCATTGGACAGGGTTCTCTAGATTAACAGAATACACAGAATGAGTATATTTGAAAAAAGGGATTTATCAGATGGGCTTAAAGTTTGAAGCAATGTAGTCCCTGGTTCTGACTGCACGTGGAGAGTCAGAGGAACCAGTAGCTGATCGAACGGTCTAAGAGCTGGAGTCTTAGGATCGGAGCAACCACTAATTCAGTCCCAGTCCAGGACGTGAAGATCAGGAAGCTCTTCGGAGAAACGATGGTGAAGTTTCAGTTCGAAGGGCTGGAGGCCGAGAAGATCAAGAAGTTCTTCAGAGAAAGGTGAAGCCGGCGGCTGACGATCTCAGGCGAGAGCAGATGCGTTTTCCTCGGAAAGAGTCGCATGCACTCTACGCGGCTTCTCCCTCTTTAATCTAAGTCCGCACCTATCAGAATCCTGCTGCCTACATTCAGGGCGGGGCTTTCTCTTTAGTCTGCTGTTACACACCCCAAAACACATAATGTTGGGTGTGTCATGATCAGGTCAAGTTGACAACCTAGATTAACTATCACAGGATGCTTCTTAGGATCAATGGCATACTCCCAGGATGTGTTCCCATCACTGTGCCGAGGAGCAGGCATGACACAGTGGCCATGGTCTGCATGTATGTGCACATCAAAGAGTCAGCATGGCCACTTCTGGAGTTGCAGAGGGGACAGTCGCCAAGAGATAATGGCACAGCACCTTCTGCAATATCCAGGACCCAGTTGATTTGGGAAGTGGCAGGCCAGCTGACTTGAACAATGTTCCCAAATAGAGTCAAAATTAGGCCAGCCCAGATGGGTGCAGTGGTCCACTCCTGTAGTCCCAGTGCTTGGGAGGCTGAGACAGGAGGATAACAGTAACTTTGCAAGACCCTCAGCAACTTAGTGAGACCCTGTTTCAAAATAAAAACTAGAAAGAACATGCAGTGTAGCTCAGAGGTAGAATGCTTCTGGGTTCGATCCCAAGTACAAATAAATAAATAAATAAAAAGGCCAGCCCTACATAATTGCAAAGCCCGATTAGTTGCCCAACACCGGTAACTTGAATCCTTTTGTGGATTCTTGTGAGAAATGCTGGATAATTCACATCCCTGGTGGCAGCCAACACAACACTGTATGGAAGAAACAGACCAACTGGAAGAGTGATTCTGGAAAGTTGCAAATCTACGAGCAAGTTTTAGAACAACTGCAAGCAGACTTCTCTTTTTATCGCAAGAATACTCTATGCTGAAAACCTATGTCTGCTTAAATCTAAAGGATTTCTTCCTATAAGTTTAAAATAAAATTTCTAATTAACAAGAAAGAATCCTGTCATGATTTAACCTTCATTTTCTTTTGCTTTTTTCTTAGCGGCACAGAAGACATTGTTTTATCTTACAATTGATAGTATCTTATATTTAATAAACCATGGTTGCGTTCTAATCATGGACTGTACTGAAAATGGACACAGATGAACAGACATCCTTGTCCCTAGGTACTCAGTTTTATGTAAAAGGATCTCATGCCCTCTAGATGCCACCTCCGTGGACTGCCCCACTCCTTCTTGATGCACACCTACCCATCCTTCAAGGCCCAGGTGAAACAACAGTCCCACTGAGAGATTTGCAAGGTAATTAACCATTTCCTGGTCTGCAGAAATAACAGCTTCATCCTCTGCACCTCTGTGTTATTTCTCTCACAGTCCAGAGCCCTGGAGCCTGTTGGTATAAATCCAAGTCTCTCCACTTGCAGGATCTGTGATCTTAGGCAAGATAATTAAGTACAGTAGACCCCAGGCCGGCCTTCCTTCCTTCCTTCCTTCCTTCCTTCCTTCCTTCCTTCTTTCCTCTTTCTTTCTTTTATACCAGGGATTGAACCCAAGGACATTATACCTCTGAGCTACATCCCCAGCCCTATTTTACTTTTTATTTTGATAAAGGGTCTCACTAAGTTGCTGAGGATCTTGCTAAGTTGTTGAGGCTAGCCTCAAACCTGTGATCCTCCTGTCTCAGCCTCCCAAGTACTGGGATTACAGGTATGCACCACCATACCCGGCTATAAGTTTTTTTTATCTATATAGTAGGGGTGTGTGTGTGTGTGTGTGTGTGTGTGTGTGTGTGTATGTGCATCATATCATATCATCCTTGTGTGTCTGTTTTGAAAATAAAATACAGCAATATGGGTAATGCGTGTAGAAGAGGGCAGAGCATAGACCTGACCATTTTCCTGCTGCTGTGTCAACACTGATCCCGTGGTAACTTGGTTCCTTGTGATGTGGGTCTATGCATGAGCTCTTGGAGGGCTAGGAAGATGTCTGATGTCACCTCCATCTCTCTCCCCCATCACACCTTTGTCAGACATGGAGCATAGGGCAGGAACAGGCTTAGATGTGCTAAGTCATCAAGAGTGGGAGTCCTTGTCGCCACAGCACAGTGGGCACCCTGATCCAGCCTGACAAGGACAAGCAGCCCTGGATACATCCTCAGGCTCTGCTTTCCTTTCGGTTATAGCATTTGGCTCTGAGTAGGGAGTCGCTCAGTAAACACTCCAACAAGCATTTATTAAATACCCAGTATGTGTGAGCCACGGTCCTAAGCTCTGAGAAGAGAGAGCTGAGGAATACTTGCTGAGGGAATGATCTACTTTACAGGTAGCGGGGTGATCCCCAGAAGGCAGACTGAACTCTTGGGGTACACGAACTCTGGATATGAACTCGGCCATGTTCTGTTATTTGGGGTTATGTTTTTTTGAATTGACAAATATACTCTCTTAAGATTACACCCACCACCCCTGATAGCCCAGCCTTCTAGACGGGTGCCTGGGTCAGCATAACTCCTCCTGGGGCTGTTTCTGACTCAGCGCGGATCTGCCTATTCCCAGTGTGAAAATTCTCCACCTGCAGGTGTGTGGGGGATTCCCATTCCATCCCGGGGTCCCCATTCTATTCTGCGGATTCCAGTGTCAGCTACTCATCTGCTCCTCCCTGACCTACACACCCTCTCAGCCATGGAACTTGTGTCCAGTCTGCAGTCTTTCTCTCTGCTATTGAGAAAGTCCCTGCTGATTGGACTTGGTTTCTTTTTCAGTTCTTTATTGGTTCTGATTTGGTTTCTCCACCCCAGTCCTTCCACTTTGCAATAACCTCAATATCTGTGTCACCCCAGAATTCCTATGTTGAAATCCTAACACCAGTGTAATGGTACCAGGAGGTGGGGCCTTGGGGAGGTGACTAGGTCATGGGGGAAGAGCCTTTGTGAATGGGCGGTCATGAGGGCAGAGCCTTTGTGAATGGATCAGTGTGTCCTACTTATCCCATTCAGTCTAGCAAGACCGGAGGGGCATAGTTTGCCCCTCCTACCATGGGAGGATGCAGCAAGAAGAGGGTGTCTGTGAATCAGGAGATGGGCCCTCTCTAGACACTGAATTAGCCAACACCTTGAGCTTGGAATTCCCAGCCTCTAGAACTGTAAGAAAGAAATGTATGATGTTTCTAAGCCATCTAGTCTGTGGCATTCTGTTACAGCAGACTGCAAGGACTAAGACAGTCTCCAAGGATAATTTTCTAGGTGACACTGGGTTTTGCTCCCATCCAGTGTGGGGAACTGCCTTCCCTGTGTACACCCTTAAAAACCACCTCCCCATTTCTCCTTCCTCAACAGCATTAGCAAGGCAAGGTGAAGATACGTGGCTGTGAGGGATGCCCTGCAGATACTTTGGAATGTCCACTTTGGGGTGAATCTGGAACTATGTGAGTTTTGTACAATGAGTTGTGACCAGAAGAAATATGAGTGACCTCCTGCTGAAGTATGTATCTGCATGCAAATTTATCTTCCACTCCTCTATCTCCTTCTATTTTGGTGACAGCTGTCACGATGGCAGCTGTGCCATCAACCTGAGTCTAAGAGTGAAGGGAAAGGAATAGAGCCCCATCGGGCCTACAGCAGACAGGGAGCATGGGAAAAGAAGAAAGCTTAGACGCTGTAAATTATGATACTGGGGATGGGGTCCTTGTCACCACAGCATAGTGGGCATGTTTATCCAGACTGATAAGGACCAGCAATACTTGCTATGCCCTTAAGCTCTGTTTCCTTTTGATTTCTGATCATCACCCATTAATTGTGCATACAATATGGGTTAAATCCACAAGAGACTTTTGGTAAGGTGGGATCCACACATTTCTAGATCTGCACATCTGTATCCTACGGCAGGTGATGTGAGTTACCAAGTCACACGTTGATGAACTAGTTCTGGCATTTATTACAATTGAAAAGGAGCAGAAATCTATCTAACCGAATGTCTACTGTTTAGTGAGCACGGCTAGAGTTAGGCAATGGTGGCAGGCAACAGCATGAACGATCGTGCCCGACGCAGGGTCCGCTTGGATTCATTCATAGTGCGGAGTCATTTCCAAATGCCAGTCGCCACTCTGCATGCAGAAGCAGCGTCTAATATTTCTAAACATATTTCGGCTCCATGACACCTTAATGGTATACGATAACACTCGGCCTCCCTCTTAGAAAAATGGATACTCTCATTTCTCTAAACATTGGGCCTTTACCTTTAACCATTTCCATTTAAATGCAAATTTCAATCATGTCCACCTTTCTGTATTCCAAGGGGAACATAGGGAAATGATAGCAGCTTGAATCCAAATTCCACCAAGCTGGGAGCTGTTCCCTACAGGGGTCCTAGACAAGTTTAAATGGCTCTTTTGTCTTGTGCCCCATCTTGCTGAGATCAGTCTCAAAGGGAATATTTTGCTTTTGTTGGGAGGAGTGGCTCAGTCAGAAGAAAGAATGGTTCCCAGAAGAGGAGACACAACAACAGAAGTTTCTGGAGTGAGCTGGGAACATTTTAATGACTCTTCACCCCTTAGTCCTGGACTCAAAGAGGTGGAACTCAGAGCCCAGGAGTTCCTAAAGGGCTGGGGTGTCTGGTGACTGGATGGAGTGTGCTTTCACAAGGGAGGTGTTTATTTCTTGACACACACCTTTTGTATCTCATCCAGCCTTAATTGAACGAATTCATGTCCCCGGCTGCATGAATCCTGCTTTGTATACAGACAGGATTCGGGGCTTGGGCCAGGCAAGGCTGGGGACACCCCTGTACTGTAGGGGCAGAGGGTTCTAGCGAGCTGTGAAGGTACTGAATCAGAAGGGGGTCTGCTGGGATAAGAACTTAGAAGGGTAAACAGAGGAGCTGAAAGCCTCCAGAATTCTATCTAGTGACATAGTTAGGGCCCAGTGACAAAGGCCACTGGGACTTCAGAAGCTTCTACAAACTTGTCTCTTAGAGAGAAGAACCTGAGTTCAGTATCTAGACTGCCCGAGTTCACGTTGGACAATGACATTTCCCAGCTGTGGGATTGTGAACAAACCCATTTGCTTGGGTCTCTGTTTTCACAAACATAGAGACGATGTCATCTGACTATGGAAAGGGAACCTGGGCTAATGATTCGTGACTTGGGACAGCACCCCCTGAGGGTGTCCAGGGAGAGACAGCAAAGTTTGGGGGATGGAATGTTACATGCTCCGAAGATTCCTGCTGTGTTCGGCAGTGACACCCTGCAAGTCCAGGCACCCTTCCTCAGAGAAGAGCGGAGAACAGCAGAGCCTGGGTGCAAGCAGAGGCCCAGCTGCCTTGAGACTGGAGACATCCCCTCGAGGAAGCGGCTCGAAGGAAGAGGAGGCCGCCTGTGGTAGAGGGGAAGGGGAATGGAGGACTCGGGGGCAGGTGAGTCCCAGCCTGAGACTCTGTCCTGGGTCTTGCTCCTCAGCGGCTGCATGGCGGCCATCATGAGTTGGAATGACCTGTCCTGGCTGGGATAATGGGCCATGTTGCCAGAGGGGCTGTGGTTTGCATCAATCAAGGCTGGGGAGGGCTGGCTGCACAGCTCTGTGGTTTGTCTTTGCTCTGGGGTCATAGCCTTGACTAGGAATGAAGCAAAATATGGGAGGAGCTCAGAGAAGCATGTCCAGCACAGAAGGGTGCCTAGGCCATGTGGTGTGGGGCAGATGGAAGGGAGGTACGTTAGCACAGAGGGCAGAAGCCTCCATAGCCACTCATATCTTGTTGGAAGATTCACCCTAAGGGAAGTGGCCCAGAGTGACAGAATTGAGTGCCAGAAAAAGCCAGCTCTGCCTGGGGTCTGATCTCATGTCTTGACACAGAGGCGTCCACCGGGTGGTGAGCACCCTTCCAACAGAGGGGTGCAAGGAGCATGGAGACTCACTGTCCTCAGGGTGGGAGTGTGGTGGGATTTTGGAAGCTTCTACTTTAGATGGGAGATGACTGGCCTTTGAGGTTTCTAATGGGAATGAAATTCTCAGATCGCCTCCCCCAAACACCCACCCTGCCTCTTGTATTTGGGGCTGTGGATTTGGAATGACTCTGTTAACTGCCACACAGGGAGCTTTTCACACTAAAGCAGGAAGATGGATGCTCCCTTCTTGGGAGACACTTAAATGCTGGGGTTGCAGAGGAAGCAAGATCGTGGCAAACAGAAGGGCACCCTGCTGCCCAGAGCCCAACAGTTCAGTAATACTTGTCACCATGTATCCGGGGGCCATCAGGGGGAGGAGAAATGACTTCCACACCCCCACTGGAGCTGGGAGGGGCCGGTGTGGGGAAGGGAACACAAAACCCTGTGACCCACTGCTCCCCGTTGCTGGTGTATCCCCCATCCAGCCACAGCACTGGGGAAGCTTTCCAGAGACTGGACTGGCCTGGAAATACTTGCCACAGATATGTGAAGGTGTCTACAGAAGGACAGACAGGCAGGGGAGGAAGGGGTCAGGCAGGATAGAGACTCCCACGTGAACTTGTAGTTGTGGGTAGTTCGGGCACTTGGAAAGTCAGTCTTCCATGTTGGTGTCTCTGCTCAGTCCTTTGATAGCTTGGAATCAAGGAAATAAACTTACAGGTGTCTTGGTTTCTTCCTCTGCGAAATGGAGATATCAGTGCCTGGCCCAGCATCCTGAGAATGAAAGGAGAAAAGGGGTGGGGAAGAGCCTAACAGTTGGGGACCCGAGGGGTCTTCTGTGAACACTCTTCTCCAGGACTGTAGTCATCCTGTACTCCCTAGGACCTGTGGCATAGGCTTTTCTCGGCACCCCTTTGATCAATTGATCTCCACAAGAACTAAAGTTCAGAGTGGGCAATTGTTCAAAGGCATGAGACTGAAAAGTGACTCCTCTGATACACCCGCTGTCCTGGAGACCAGCTCACGAGATCCTTGGATTCTCTCCAATCTTCTGACCTGATCTCTATTTAAAGAGCTTTCCTGAGGGCAGCAGTCCTGCCCATACTGGCCAGCAGCTCCAAGATGAAGCTCCCTGCAGCGCCCAGCCACTACCTGGGTAGTGAATTCCAGCTAGATTAATCCATTGCATCACTTCCCAAAGATGGTTCTATCACACCAGTCCCCCCATTTCTTTTTTGCAATACTGGGGATCGAACTCAGGACATTCTACCTCCAAGATACTGCCCCTGTCCTTTATATTTCTTTGTTTTGAAGCAGGGTCTTGCTAGGTTTCTGGGAGTCTCACTATGTCGCTGAGGTTGTCCTTGAACCTGCAACTCCCTTGTCTTGGCCTCCCAAGTACTGGGATTATAGGGGTGTCCCACCATGCAGGGCTCAAACCAGTCATTTGAACAAAAAGTCACTTGTGGTTAAGTTGGGAATGCCACCTGCTCTGTTCCTGTGCAATGTTCTCAAGCACATCGGCATTATAATGGTATTAAGAAGTTCCCAAGTGAGGGAACTGCTTGCCTGTGCTTCCCCTGAACTTCTCCAGGGACAGTAGAATATGGGAACCCCTTCTTCTCTTGTCACCTCCTAATGGGTCACAGAGCTCAGTGTGGAAAATACTGCTTTATTAGAAATCTGTTTCCTGTTATATAGCGTCAATTGAACCTCCACTTGATGCCAGGCACTAAGTAGGACTGCAGGCAGCTTCCCGTGCCCTCTGTCCCAGAACAGCTTTGGCTGTAATGGAAGAGACCAGTATATATGCAGACCTTTAAAATGCAGAGTGATAAGTGCTTTGGGGTTACCCAAAAAGGGACACCTGGCTCATGCTAGGAAGGTTTTCACAAAGAAGGTCATGGGTACATTGAGTCCTAAAACAGGAGTAAGAGCCAGAGAAGCAGTGGAAGGGGGTTTGGGTACACTGATTTCTTTGTTTCCTTCTTGGTAAAGTGTTTGAAGTCATTTAATCTATGAGTTTCTTTGGTTTTGGTGTATGGGGGAAAAGAATGTTTTCCTGTAATCGTGAAACATCATACTTTGGGTCAGGAGTTGACCTGTGACTCTGAAACAACCTGAGGACCTTTCTCTCTTCAGTACATCAACAAGAACGTCTATGGGATCCTGGACCAAAGAAGGAGCAAGGAGTATCCACCTCACATCTGCAGCCATCCTCCCTGTAGCACAGGGCTAGTGATAACTGTTGTAGAAAATCTTGGGATGAAACCCTGTTACACCTAGTCAGATCAGATCAGGTCCTCAAAGATCTCACATCTTGCAGCTGTCCACCTGCTGCCCACTCCAGCCCCAACCTCCTGGGAACTCATTGACCTTCCCTGGACAATGGGGAGACCTACTTTCAAGGAAGCAGCAAGGGCCAGTGAGATGCTGTACATGAGAACACTTGGCAAACAAAGTGGCAATGTGAGAGGTAACTCCATCCTTCCCATGCGCCAACTTACAAATCTCAGGACCAACTTACAAATCTCAGAAATAAGCTTTGCTAAGTGGTTCTAAGCCTTGGAAAGACTCAGGTGGTGTTTCCTCATGCCTATCAAGTCGGGCAGATGCAAGGAGGTCTCTGCAGAAATGCTCCTCAGAGCCAAGCTCTTCATCTCAACCGCATCCCTGGTCCAGCTGAGCCCCTCAGAGCAGTGAAGAAAGTGAGGAACTTCAGCCTACATCACAGGTGAAAAACGGAGCTGAGTGATGCACTTAGAGCTACTGATGGCCTCAAAGGCAGCTGGAGGTGGGATGGTTGACTCCAAGACTGTTGTGAATAAGGATCATGCTAGAGGACCCTGGACAGGGCTTGAAGTGTGACTGGGGAAGGTTTGGGGTTTGCAGTTTTGAGTGTTAGTGACGTGACAGGGGCACCCATGTCAAAGACAGCAGCAGCCGGAGGCAAAAGACTTGCAATGAACACTAAGCCCAGTGTCCATGGAAAAGCAAATAGAGCCAAGTAGAGGAACAGCTACCTGGACATGGTTCTTCCAGGAGATTATGAACTTCTTATGAGCAAGAAATGGATCTGAGTGAGAGAGCCTGGCACAGAGGACCAGAGTTACAAGCTCAGTACCTGCTTATCCCGGGAATGACTGGGTCAGCAGGTGCATGGCTGACTGTGTGTATCACTATGCTTTCTCCATCATCAAGCTCCCAGCAGCTCTTTCTTCTCTCTGGGATGCCCCTTCCTGATACCTACTTTGTCTGGCTCCATCTAAGCATTTGACTTCAGCCCAGATGTCCTCAAGGGGCCAGCTCTTGTTCCTGGGACCATCAATGTCACTCTTACCACATCACGTTCCAAGGCACCCATCTCTCTCAGGAATCAGCTTGAATTGTGTTTGCTTGATGTTTATTGTCTGTTTCCCCACCCTTTACTAGAATATCACTGTACCAAGGCAGGGAGATGGTAATCCAGAAACCAGGACAGTACCTGACACATGTACTTAATAACTACTGAGAGAGATGTTGATGGCTCTCTGTCAACCTCACTATAGATAGAGCTGTTATTTGCAGAGTACAGAGATCATCCCAGGCCCTGGTGCTTTACAAAACACCGTTGCGAATCCTTGGGTTGCTTCCGAAGGACAGATGTTGTTCACCCCTCTTTATAGATTAGCAACCTCAAAACGCACATGCGTGTGCCCCCCCACACGTATGTTTCCCTATTAGGAGATAGCTTCTGCAGATTTCTGCAGATCTCAGGAAGTCCTCAGAAATTTAACAGCCAAGGTCTGACCTTTATGGTCTGGGCCTAAGTGGCCAAGAAGCTAAGTCATAGGGGAGAAGCCAGACAGTTTCCTTTCCTTTCATTTTCTTTTACTTTTTTTCTTTTCTTTTCTTTTTTTCTTTTCTTTTCTTTTCTTTTCTTTTCTTTTCTTTTCTTTTCTTCTTTTCTCTTTCCTTCTTTCCTTCTTTCTTTTTCCTCTCTCTCTCTCTCTCTGTCTCTCTCTCTCTGTCTCTCTCTCTCTTTCTTTCATACTGGGCATTGAACCCAGTAGTATTTTATCACTGAGCTACACTCCCAGCCTTTTTTATTTTATTTTATATTTTTTGTTTGTGCATGTGTGTGTGTGTGTGTGTGTGTGTTACTGGGAATTGAATCCAGGGGCGTTCTACCTCTGAGCTCACCCACAGCTCTTTTTAATTTTGAAAACGGTCTCACTAAATTGCTAAGGGCTTCACCAAGTTGCTGAGGCTGGCCTCGAACCTGCAATCTTCCTATCTCAGCCTCCCAAGTACAAAGATTACAGGTGTGCGCCACTGCGCCTGGTTGAACAAGTATTTAAGAATACCCTCCTCCCAGGGTAACCCCAGTTTCCCAGGGCCAGAAACATGTTACACATGAGGGGCCGGCTTCCAGCAGGAGGGGTCGCTCCCTGCCCAGCAGGAGCCTGCTAACCAGAGTCAGATGTTGTAGTTCCAGGAGCCAGGCCTGTCCCGGTACATTTGGGAGAACTTGAAAGAATTCTGGAAGAGCCATAAATCTTGAACTGGAGCCTTTTATCAAGCTCTAATTTATCATGGTCTCTTAATTACTTTGACTGGAGAAGTCGTAATCCATATGTATTGGAAACTTGGTCGGCACAGGCCTGGTTTTCATGACTAGGGCAGTCCCCGTCACGTAGGGCTGGACGGAAGGTGACTCCGCTTGGTGGCGCCTGGCTTCTGCGTCAACCCCTCTGCTTCCGAGCACATTCACCTACCAGACAGTCTCTGACCATCCCCACGATGCCGTTTCTCACACTTGCCCATAGAGAGGCAGGGGAGAAGAGAGCACTGTTCTCAAGAAACTTGATATGGAATTGGAAAAAACAGACAACCGGACAATTCCACTTGAGTGTGATGACTTCTGTGGGGGCCTAGCTGGGGCACTGTGTGGCCAACGAGAAAGGAAGGAAACATGACTAAATCCAGGGTATCAGAGAGGGCTGCCTGGAGGAGGGGTTGTCTGTCCCAAGACTTAACAACTTCAGGATGCAAGGGATGTGTAAAGACTTGGAAGAAGACCACACCATGAAATCTCTGGGAGCTAAGATTACCCAGGTGTGGCAAAAACTATAGCAGGTGACATGGCAGGCTGGTCACTAGGGCCGGGTATACAGTAGGGTCTCTTCTCCAAACCCCAGGCAAATCTAAGGGGCTTAGCCGGCGCGTCTACTTGGCTGGCCAATGGGCTATCTTAAGCCTAAAATGGCCCAAACAGAACTCTTGACTCCCTCCTGTGGCCCCCTCCCCATCCCCGTGTCTCATCTCCATTCTTCCCCATCTTGGCTCATGGTACACCCCTGAATCCAGCCCCAAAGCCCGATGCCGGCTTCGTCTCTTCTTTCCTTAAACCCCCTCAGTCCATCGGCAAGCCTTGATGGTTTTACCTCTAAACTATATCCTGAGTCTGCTCAGGTGTCCCCACCCCACTGCTCCGACCTGTCTCCCAACCTCTACCTGCCCTTGTCCACTTTCTGTAGGTGTCCCCGAGACAGAACTCAGGACTGTACCAGCAGACCCGGTGGCCCTGTGAGAAAAAGAATCAGTGCTCAGAAGTGCAGTGGCCCAGCTCGTCAACTTCTCTGAGTTTCACTGTTATCATCCAAAAAATGGGAATTGTAATAATTTTCTCATGTTTAGACATGTCATCAGTTTGGATGCACACCACCATTGCGCTCGTCCTTCACAGATGAGGAAACTGAGGCCTGACCATGCTGACGAGCAGGCCCTGCTCACATGGCTGTCACCGGCAGAACACCCCTGCCGTTTCGACTCCAGAATCTATGCTCTTCCACCCCCACAAAGGGCAGTCTACCTCAGAGCTACACCTCAATCCTATTTTATCTATTTTATTTTTATTTTGAAATAGGGTCTCCTTAGGTTGATGAGCGTTTCACTACTTGCTGAGGCTGTCCTCGAACCTGGGATCCTCCTATCTCAGCCTCCCAAGTACTAGGATTACAGGCTGCTGGTGGATGGTAGAGATGGTCCTCAGTTCCCTAAGTGCTCAAAGCAGGATCTGGGTAAACTGAGTCTCAGGACACCAGGAGAAGCACGTGGAAACCCCTGTGGGACTGAATATATTTCTTGAGACACAGGGCACGGCCCTGACAGGTCCTACTGCCCTCCCACGTGGGGCACGCAGGCTGCCCTCCTGCCCTCCCCCCACAACATAGGGCTTGCTGTAGATGCCCAGCAGTCAGCCCCTTCCCGGGCCCATCCATGTCGCCCCAGGAGACCCTGGGCAAGCTCTCTCTTCCTTGCATTGTGAGTCTTGACCACTCTGAGTTCTTCTGCCTCCCCCTTTCTGACTTCTGCATGAGTTTACCCTTCTTCCCATTACCTGTAGCTGCATGGGGATGAGGTATGGTGAGGTGAGGTACAGCGGGGAATGGGTGCTTCAGCACGGGCCCCATCTGATACCTCGGGGGTGACATTAGAACATCTTCTCCCTGTATCAGGCATAGGATTTTAAAATCAAAGTTCTAATGATCATGAATTAGAAATTGACATGGCTTCGCCATACTGTTTTAATCATGGGTATGTTTTAGAATCCTGCAAAACCTCTCTAACAGGGTGATTATGAACAATGGTGAAAGGGGAACAGCTTCTTACTGCCTCCTAGGCCATGGGGTAACCCTCTCCCCAGAGCTTACCGGAAGGCAGGGCTTCTAGATTGGGTGTAATGATGCAGGTGGACTCTGGCAGTGTACTTCCACTCCCAGCTCAGGTGTGTAATGGGCCCTGGGGCTCGAGGGACCCTTCTCAAATAGCAGTCAGCACAGGAGCTGGGGAGGCCGTATGGGAGGCAGGAGAGGGGCTGGCTGGATGTGTCCACAGGTGGGCAGAGTTTGGAGGCAGAGCTGACTGAAGACCAGGTGGGCAGTTGTGCATTAGGCAAAGGTGGTGACAGGTGGTGCAGGGCAGTGACTGGGGTGGCCATGGTGGAGGGAATAGAGTCTGGGGTAGGACTCAGCTGGTAGGGAGACCTGGGGATGGGCGGTCTGTGAGTGAGCCACGGACAGAATGTAGCAAGCTGAGAGGCAGTCAGCAGGGGAGAGGAAAGCTACCTCCAGGCAGGCGGAGCACAGGTGACAGGTGCAAAGACCTAGGGATGAAAGGTTCTAACTCTGGCAGCCTGACACCCTGCTTAGATGCCAAGATCCAAGAGGTCACCCCTGCTCATGCCAGAGTCCATCGGCAGGGAGGAAGCTCATAGCCCACCGGGCAGGGCTGCGGGAAGATACAAGATTCTAGTGTAAGATTTGGAATAAGGGTATTGATTTGGGAAGACGGAAAGGGAGCTTCCAGAAGCACCGGGGACCAGCTCCAGGTCGCCGTAGGCTTGGGCTTCTGAGACTCTACCCAGAATCCTTGAGTCACCCCAGATCAGCAGCAGGATCCACTGGGAGCAGAGGAAAGCCAAACTGAAGAGTTTAGAGCAGTTTAGAGACATCATCCAGGCGCCTGGTCCAGCTTCTGAGCTGCCCACTGAGGCTCCACCTCTGCATAGGGCAGGAAGGAGAAGGAGACAGCAGCTGCCCTGTCATGGCCTTAGTGGCCTCTGATAGGCACACTGTGAGGATCGTCATTGCCCAATTTTCAAAGCCAGCCATGTGGCGTATTAACCCACATGGTGTAATGAAAGAGCAGGACCTCTCTGTGTACCGTGCAGAGTGAAAGATCCACTCCAAAAGAAAGGCCGTGCAAGATATTAAAAGTTTAACGAGGTGCAGCTTCAGAGGTGTTAACACGTGACAACCAGAAACAGCAGCAGCCAAAACCTTTTAATGGGAAACAGAGAATAAATGACAAACATAAAGGTTGCTCACGTACAGTAAAGATCAGGCCCCAGTGAAGGAAAAAAAATCAAACGCGGATTAGAGACTGGCGCATGAGCTCGCAAGACACTTGGCCCAGGCTTGTGTGTGTGTGTGTGTGTGTGTGTGTGTGCGTGTGTGTGTGTGTGTGTGTGTGTGTTGGAATGTGGTTTTGTGGCCAGAGATAATGAACAGGCGCAATGGCACAGTGCTGGGTTCGTGGCAGCTTCTGACGGTGGGTGCTTAGAGGGGTGTCAGCACAGGCGTCGTCGCCTGCTTACCAGCATCGAGGGGTTCTTAAGCTGGGAAGGCCCAGGGCGGCAGTGCTCTGCCTCGTGCCAAGTGGCTCTTTCTGTCGCATTCATAAAACTTTCTCTCACAATTTGATTTCACCAAACGTCAACATCTGGCGGAAAGCTCACAGGGAAATAAGCCTGGCGGACTCTCCTACTGAAATAGTCCACTGAGGAAGGGATACCAGGGCCTTTCTGCATGTGTGCAGGTGGCTGATTTCTAAAGCAAAAGTGACAAGGAGAGTGGGTTTGGGTGTCAAAAATTCATGTGAAGCCAGGTGTGGTGGCGCACGCTTGTAATCCCAGTACTTGGGAGGCTGAGACCAGAGGATCCGGGTTCGCAGCCAGCCTCAGCTACTTAGTGAGGCCCTCCGCAACTTAGAGAGACCCTGTTGCAAAATAAAGAATAAAAAAATAGGGCTGGGGGTATAGCTTGGATGTAAAATGCCCCTGGGTTTAATGCCCGGTACCGCAAAAAAAAAAAAAAAAAAGTGAGGCCCCAAGAGAACTGCGAGAGGGGTCTAAGGAGTCCACCTGCCAGCTGGTATTCTAGACTCTTTTTTTTAACATGATTTTATTGGTGCATTGTAGTTTCACATTACAATGAATATCTATTTGATGTTAACATACATACACACAGCTCTTGGTGTCCCTCCCCCGCTTCTACCCACCCATCATATGAAGTACCGAGAATGATGTTGGTATATTCTCACATGTACACATTGCTTATGATAGTAATTTCACTGATTCGCTTCTTTCTTGCCCTTCCCCTTCCCTTGTACCATTTCCCTTGCCCTACTGAGGGCTCTCCATTATCAACCGAGTCCCTTGTGTGTCCCCACTACTCCCTAGGTTGCACATATTAATGAAAACATATGTTTTTTCTTTTTTGTGATTGGCTGATCTCGCTTAACATAATGTTCTCCAGATCCTTTCATTTTCTTGGAAATGATGCTATTTTGTTCTTTATTGCTGAGTAAAATTCCATTGTGTGTATTTCCCACAATTTTGTAACCCACTCACCTGTTGATGGACATCTAGGTTGGTTCTATAATTTGGCCACTGTGAATTGTGCTGCTGTGAACATGGGTATGCATATATTACTGTAGTTTTCTGGTTTCAATCCCTTTGGTATGATACCCAGTAGTGGTATAGCCGGATCATACGGTGGATCCATTCCCAGTTTTCTGAGGAATCTCCACACTGATCTCCATAGTGGTTGAACTAGTGTGCAATCCCACCAACAGTATAGAAGAGTCCCGATTTCCCCACATCCTCACCAACATTTGTTGTTGTTTGACTTCTTAATGATTGTCATTCTAATGGGGGTTAGATGAAATCTTAGAGTAGTTTTGATTTGCATCTCCCTGATTGCTAATGATGTTGAACATTTCTTCATGTATCTATTGGCCATTTGTATCTTCTTTCATGAAGTATCTATTCATTTCGGTTGCCCACTTCTTGATTGGATTGGATCATTGTTTTTTTTAGTGTAAAGTCTTTTAAGTTCCTTGTATATCCTAGATATTAGACCTCTGTCAGAGGGATAGCTTGCAAAGATCTTCCCCCATTCTGTAGGCTTTCTCTTTAGGCTCTTGATAGTTTCCTCTGATGAGCAGAAGCTTTATAGTTTAATGCTATCCCACTTATTAATTCTTGTTTTAATTTCCTGTGCTTTGGAGGTCTTGTTGAGAAAGTTTCTACCTGTGCCTATCTGCTGGAGTGTTGAACCTATTCTTCTAATAATTTCACAGTCTCTGGTCTAACTTCCAGGTCTTTGATCCATCTTGAGTTGACTCTTGTGCAGGGTGAGAGGTAAGGATTTAGTTCCATTTTTCTACAGGTAGATAACCAGTTTTCCCAGCAATATTGTTGAAAAGACTGTCCTTTCTCCAACATATGTGTGTGCATCTTTGTCAAAAATCAATTGAATATAAGTTTGTGAACTTGTTTCTGTATCTTCTATTCTGTTCCACTGGTCAATGTGCCTGTTTTTGTGTCAATACCATGCTGATTTTATTACTATAGCTCTGTAGTACAATGCCTCATGCATGGTTCTTATTGCTGAGAATTGCTTTGGCTATTCTGGGTCTTTTGTTTCTCTATATGAAATAAATGACTGATTTTTCTAGATCTGTGAAATATGATGTTGGTAATTTGATAGGGATTGCATTGACTCTGTAGATCATTTTTGGCATAATGGCCGTTTTGATAATATTTATTCTGCCTATCTAAGAGCAGGGGAGATCTTTCCATCTTCTAAGATCTTCTTCGATTTCTTTCTTCAGTGTTCTATAGTTTTCATTGTAGAGGTCTTTTACCTCTCTGGTTAAGTTTATTCTTAGATATTTGATTGGTTTTGAAGTTACTGTGAATGGGATTGTTTTCTGGATTTCTTAGTGGATTCATGGTTGGCATATATGAAAGCTACTGATTTTTTTAACTTGATCTTGTATCCTGATACTTTGCTGAATTTGTTAATCAGCTCTAGTAGATATTTGGTTGAGTTCTCTGGGTCTTCTAGATATAGGATCATATCATCTGCAAATAAAGATAATTTTAATTCTTCTTTTCCTATTTGAATTCCTTTGATATCCTTCTCTTGTCTTATTGCTCTGGCAAGAGTTTCGAAGAATATATTGAAAAGGAGTGGTGATAGTGGACTTCCTTGTCTTGTTCCTGTTTTTAAGGGGAATTCGGCAATTTTCCCCCATTCAATATGATGTTGGCTTTAGGTTTCTTATATAATGACTTAATGATGGTGAGGTATGTTACTTCTGTTCCGATTTTCTGCAGAGTTCTTAATATGAATGGGTGTTGAATTTTGTCAAATGCTTTTTCCACATCTATTGAAATGATCATGTGATTCTTGTTTTTAGTTCGATTTATATTGGTGAATAACATGTATTGTTTGCGTATGTTGAACCAGCCTTGCTTTCCTGGGATGAAACCAACTTGGTTATGGTGTACGATTTTCTCAATATGGTTTTGAATGCACATGGCTAGTATTTTATTTACAATTTTTGCATCTATGTTCATTAATGATATTGGTCTGTAATTCTCTTTTCTTGAGGTATCTTTATTTGGCTTTGGTATTAATGTGATTTTGGCCTCATAAAAGGAATTTGGAAGAATTCCATATCTTTCAATTTCACAGAATAGCTTGTGAAATATTGGTTTTAGTTCTTCTGTAAAGGTTTTGTAGAATTTGGCTGGAAAACCATCTGGACTGAGGCTTTTCTTTGATGGCATACTTTTTATTGCTGTTTCTATCTCTGTGCTTGCTATTGGTTGATTCAGGTTTTATATATCCTCTTGGTTCAATTTAGGTAGGTTGTATGTGTCTAGAAATCTTTCGATTTCTTCCATGTTTTCCATTTTATTGGAATATAATTTTCAAAGTAGTTTCTTATGATCCTCTGGATTT
This sequence comes from Glis glis, assembly GCA_004027185.1. NCBI lineage: Eukaryota > Metazoa > Chordata > Mammalia > Rodentia > Gliridae > Glis > Glis glis. The sequence goes on along the minus strand of PVJS01000099.1, from coordinate 49,700 downwards.
CTCCACTGTCTGTGGTGATGTCCCCTTTTTCACTTCTGATTTTGGTAATTTGGGTTGATTCTCTCCTTCTTTTGGTTAGGTTAGCTAGTGGTTTGTCAATCTTGTTAATCTTCTCAAAGAACCAGCTTCTTGTTTTGTTTTGTTGATTCTTTGTGTTGTTTTTTTATTCTCTATTTAATTGATTTCTGCTCTGATTTTAGTTATCTCCTGCCTTCTACTGGCTTTTGGGATTTGACTGTTTCTGTTTTTCAAGATCCTTGAGGTATGTCATTAGGTTATTTATTTGGATGTCTTCTGCTTTTCTTATGTGGGCACTCAGTGCTATAAATTTTGCTCTTAAAACTACCTTCAACGTGTACCATAGATTCTGGTACATTGTGTCTTTATTTTCGTTTAATTCCAGGATTTTTTTTTATTTCTCCCCTTATTTCTTTTCTGATCCATTCCTCATTCAGAGGTATATCATTCAGTCTCCATGTACTTATGTGATTACTTTTAGTCTTCCTCTTGTTAATTTCCAGTTTCATTCCGTTGTGATCTGAGAATATGCAGGGAATTATATCACATCTTTTGAATTTTCTGGGGCTTGCTTTGTGACCCAATATGTGGTCTATTTTGGAAAATGTTCCATGGGCAGCTGAGAAAAATGTGTATCCAGGTGTTGCTGGTTAAAATAATCTGTATGTGTCTATTAGATCCATTTTGCCTATATTTTTCTTTAGGTCTGAACAATCTTTATTCATCTTTTGTCCGGAGGACCAATCTAGTGGCATGAGTGGTATGTTGAAGTTTCCCAATATTATTGTGTTTGGGTCTATTTGGGATCTAATGTCCCAAAGACTTTGTTTTATGAATATGGGTGCACCCACATTTGGGGCGTAAATTTTTACCATTATTATGTCTTCTTGTTGGATTGTTCCTTTCATTAGTAGGAAGTGACCCTCTTTGTCTCTTCTGATGTGTTTTAGCTTAAAGTCTATTTTGTCCGATATAAGTGTTGCTACCCCTGCTTGTTTTCGATCTCCATTTGCATGGTATATCTTTTTCCATCCTTTTACTTTTAGTGTATGAGTACCTTTGGCTAGAAGGTGTTTCTTGTAAGCAGCATATAGTTGGGTTATGCTTTTTAATCCACAGTGCCAGTCTATGCCTTTTAATTGGGGAGTTGAGCCCTTTGACATTCAATGTTACTATTGAGATATGATTTTTGTTTCCTATCATTTTGAATTCTATTTTCTGTTTGCTGTAGTGACAAATCTTCTTGTTTAGTTGCCTACCTGGTGTAGTTCACCTCTCCTGTGGTTCTGAAAATTGCTTGTTTTTCCTTCTTTGTGATTTATTTATTTTAGGATTTTCTCCAGTGTTGGCTTGGTCCTCATGAATTCTTTAAGTGTTTTTTCATCATGGAACATTTTTATTTCTCCATCAATTTTAAATGATAGCTTTGCTGGATATATCAGTCTTGGTTGGAAGCAGTTTTCTTCCAAGGTCCGGAGTACTTCATACCAATCCCTCCTGGCATTCCTGACTTGGGTTGAGAAGCCTGGGGTGATTTTTATTGTTTTGCCCCTGTATGTTAGCCGTTCTTTTGTTCTTGCTGCTTTTAGGATTCTTTCTTTGGCCTCTACGTTAGATATTTTAATTATTATGTGGCATGTGGAAGTCCTTCTCTGGTCCTGTCTTATATGTCTCCTGTATGTGAATGTCCAAGTCCTTTTCTATGTTTGGAAAATTCTCTGAAATTATTTCTTTGAAGAGGTTTCTTATACCCTTGGTCTGTGCTTCTGAACCTTCTTTGATGCCTTTTATCCTTAGATTAGGACATCTTGTATTGTGCTGTATTTCTTGGATGGCCAGGGTGTGTTGTTGTAATATCTTCTGTATATTGTTGATGGTGTTTTCAGTTTTGAATGAACTGTCTTCCATGAGTGATACCCTGTTTTCCATGTGGTTGAGCCTAACTTGTTGATGCATTGTGTTTCTTGTTTCCTCACTATTCCCCATTCTCATATTTTTGATGTTTTCAATTTTGTGTTTCTGTTGCCTCCACATCATCTTGCTTTGTATGTACAAGACCTCTTGATGATCCCTGTAGTCTCAATTGGGTCAGTATGCTGCAGGCTGTGGTTCCCTTCATCTGGTTGACCGGGGCGTGGTGTTTGTGTGTGGGGGGGCATGCAGGCTCTGGAGCTCAGGTGTTGGATGTGGGCTCCGAGGCACGGTTGATGGTGCTGGAAGGTGCCCGGTCTCTGAGGTGCTGGTACTGAGGGTCGTCTGGACCTCAAGGGATGCACACATGCTCCGGGTCTCCGGAGGCGTTGCCAGAGATTGCCCGGGCTCTTATGTGGGGCACTGAGGATCTTGCATGGGCCCGAGGAGGGTGCAGACTCCGGGTATCAGATGGCGGCGCATAGGGTGCACAGGCGCTGAGGCATAGCACAGAGTATCACGCGCAGGCCCCAGGGAGGTGCACAGGCTCCTAGATCTCGGGTGGTGGCGCCGGAGCATGCCCTGGCTCAGAGGCAGCATGTAGGGTCATGCGGGTCGTGCGGGTCTCGGGTGCTGGCACCGGAGGGAATCCCGGCTCATGCAGCCGGGAGAGGTTCAGGCACAGAGAGCAGGCCTGGGGGGTCCAAGGCGGGTGCAGAGGGCAGCCCAGGTCTCTGGTGGTGGTTTCGGAGTCCGATGTGTGGTGTGGAGGGCCGCCTGGGTCGCACTGGATGGCACAGGGGTCCGGGGCAGGGCGCGGAGGGCCACAAGTGTCACACAGGAGGTTACTGGAGTCCTAGGCGGGGCACGGATGGCCACCCTGGTCGCACCGGACAGACGGCGCAGTGGTCCAAGGCAGGGCACGGAGGGCTGCCTGGGTCGTGCTGGGTGGCGCGGGGGTCTGAGGCGGAGCATGGAGGGCCACCTGGGTCGCGTATTCTAGACTCGTCTGTGCACATGTTGGTGACCCCACACAGATGAACATTATATGCTTGTGGCTACTTTTGCATATTTTAGTGTTTATATTATGAGTAAGATTTTGAGGTCGTGGAAGGTAGGCTTTGACTTCAGTATGAGGCATATTTTTTACTCATTCATTCATTCATTCATTCACTCACTCACTCATGCTTCCATTCACTCAATTTTAGTCTTTAGAAGCCTAGATTGTAGTATGGTCCAAAGGCTGGCCTAAACTTGAATTCTGCTCTACCGCTTCCTGTGAGGCTCAGAAACCTCATGTCTCTCCTGTGGCCTGGTTTCCTGGTCAGTTAAAACAAGACTCATGAGAGTTCCTAATTCAAATAGTTCAGTGAGAATTCAATAAGGTAAAGCAATTAGCATAACTTCTCATACAAAGTGAACATTAATAAATATTAGCTGTCATAACTGTTGCTCTTATCATCAGGGACAACTCAGAGTGTCAAAGATAGTATTCTGTGCTGGAAGATAAAACATAGAAAAGATGGTTTTGTGCCTGAGGGAGCTCAAATTCTAGAGAGATAAATTGGTTTACAAAGAAATATTGGTACATTCTGTATTGTGTATGACCACGCATGGTGGTTAAGTTACCAACATGGATGAACATTTTTCTATTGCCAGATACTTCTATGTATGTTACATATAAATGTCAGACATTTCACCCACATCTACTCAACCCTCACAAAACCCACAAAGGTCACTGCTTTATAAAAAAAATCCAAATGAAGGTAAATCAATAAATCTATAGAATTTTCTTCCTAGTTTAGTTTGTTTAAACATATAAGCATAATGCTCGATGTTTGCAAAGCCCTTTCTGGTTTTTAATTTTTTTCCTCCTTGTCCATTTATGAACCCCATGGTGTGGGCATGCTGGCTATTTTTAGTTTACACTTTGCAGACACAAACACTGAGACCTGAAGAGTCTAGGCAGAACTTCCATGTCACTGAGATGAACACAGGTCGCCTCTAAGGTTCAGGAACTTTCCACATCAACAATCATCTCCCAAGTATTTCTCTGAGATGGGCCCAACTAGCAAGACAAAGTGATGTTTTCATGGGTTCGTGATGTCTGGACTTGACTTTGTCAGCAGCAGCATACGCCATTTGAGGTTTTCCAGTTCATGTAACCCATTCAACTCTTCCTGCGTTTAGTCTCTGACCCCTGTCCATCCCCATCGCCTTTCTTTCTGGAATCCCACATTGCACCCTCTGGTTGTTCCTCGTCATTTTTCTCCAGATAGATGTGTTTGTATTCATTCAAGCTGCATTTCATTTCTAACTCATAATCCCAGCTCCCTGCTCTCTGCCTCTCACTTTGATCATGGTCCCAAGCCATTATGATTTAGGATACCCTGGGCAAACTTCATTAACCTGTCTTCCACTCACTTAGGGTGCTGCAGAATCAGACCAGACCTTTCCCATCCTGTGCCTCATCAGCTGAACCCCTGGACAATTAGGAATCATCAATTTCATTACAGTTAGGCTTTTTCTCATCATGTATTATTGTCAGGCGACTCTGCTCATCTGTGTTGCTTTGGTGAGGGCCAATTTCAAGAGATGGAAGTTTACGTGTCCCTCTGCTTCCTTCATCTGGTTTTATAAACCTATCAAAGGGCAATGATTTCTCTCCTGTAGCACGTGTTATTATTTATAGGTCCAGACACACTATTATTTTACGTTCTGATTCTGGATCTTTCAAATGTTTCCTGTATTCTTTGCTCTGTTGTTTCTCGTACTGGAAACTGTCCTTTGATTTACTGCCTGGGATTGTTTTTTTATTTTCTTGAACACTTACTAGCTGTCAGACATCTGGTGCAAAGTCCTGTGTGTCTTGAAGAGCGAGACCCATGAGAAAGCAATCCCATCATGAGAAATACAGGCCAAGTGGCATTGCCTATTTGGCTGGGTGAGTTTACTGAGAATTTACCAATATTCGGCACTGTAGTCGAGTCTAGGTAGATAGATCGACAGACAGATAGATAGATAGAGAATTATACTTCGCTAAGAGCTCAGCAGACCAAATTCAACAATCCTCTCATTTAACTAAGTCTAAAAGGAATGTAAGTGATTTGCTTAAGGAAGTGCTGAAGTTGGGATTTGGACTCAATTCTGGTTCTAATGTGCATGCTCTTTGCTTTCAGTTGGCTGTGATACTCCTCTACCTTCTTCACAAGAGACAACCCAACTCTACAGTGTTCAGCACCTCTCCTGGGATCTGCCCAGGCCAGAGGTCCTCATGCTGTTTGCAGATAGGGATTCCAACAACAAACCTCCTGATATTTTTATAGCCTGGTGTAGAGTGGATTTAGTGGTCCAACACTAGGATGGGAAAAAGGAATGGGAATTTGCACTTGGGCTCATCCATCCTGGGTTGAGTCCAAGATGCACTGCTTGGAGTTACATGATCCTAGAGCACTGTCTATACTTTGGGGGTTTTCACGTGGACTAAATAATATTTCTAACCACACCATAGACAGTGATGACAGTGGTGGTGGAGATTACACCAACGTGAAAGACCAAATGTGAACTTGAAAGTGCAGCAAACTGATTTTGCACATGGCGAGTTCCTGCCTAGGATGCCCACATCCTTTTGTTCCAAGTAATGTGGAACACAATCAGGTCCTCTGGCTTCTTTCCTGATGACATATAGAACTTATTCCCAGGTGTGCTTTAACATTGAAGTCGATGCAAGTAATCTATGCAAAATCCTAGATTTGGACATCCCCACCTGGGTGTTCCTCAGGTGACTTGAACTAAGCAAATACTAACTCAACCCCAGCCTCTCCCTTCTGGTCCATCATCTAATACACTGCCCTCCTCACTAATCAGCACTATCATCTGCCCCAACTCAGAAGTTAAGCCCTTCTCTTCTCACTCTCCATGCCTTAGAAGTACCTTTTAGATCCCTTCCCTTCTCTCTGTCCAGAGTCCACCCTCTTGGGTTGGGACTTTGCCATTTTCCACCTGTTCTCTTGGTTTCCAGACCTGCTTCCCTCTACTGGAGGGGTCTTTCTGAACCTCAAATCAGTTATCATTATCCTGTCTTCAAAATCCATCCTGAGCACTCACTTGCTGTCCAGAGAGACATTGCAATCTTTGACACGTGCTGTGGTTTAGATTTAGAATGTTCCCCTGACCTCATGCCCCAGATAAGCAAGTCACGTTGGAGGCAGGACTTGGTGACTAGGAGAGGTTCCTGGGGGTGTGGCCTTTGGGATTATATATTGTCTCCCTCCCTCTCTCGCTCTATCTTTCTCTCTCTTGCTTCCAGCCTCTGTGATGTGAGAACAGAGCCCTTATGCTTTCTCTGTCTGCTCTTCGTGCCATGCCCTCAGCTCCACAGACTTCACCCGGCCTAACATAGACTGAACCCCTGAAATCTCCAGAACTATGAGCAAATCAATCTTCCTTCCTCTACATTGAGTCACAGCAGTGAGAATGTTGACTGGAACCACATGGAAGCACTCTCTTCCCTCGTCTTGTCTGGATCTAACCTCCAGCTCATCTTAGTCAAATTCATGGTTGCATCTTATTGCCCAGGAACCTGACCTCCTAATTCTCCAGACAGGTCCTGCTTCCCAGCCACAGAGCTTTGCAGGCAATGCTTCTTCTGTCTCCAAGGCTGTCTTCATTTTTTTCTCTTAGGAAACTCCTCCTCATTCGTCAAGACCCCTCCTGTGTCACTGCATGGATGAAGATTTCTCTGGGTCCCCCAAGTCATCTTTCCTCTCTGGGTATGTCTTTCCTCCCATCGCTTATGTATTCATCCATTCATTTATTCATTTACCCATTCATTCATATAGTAATGCACATACACTGAGCCAGACCTGTGGACAAGGCTAGATATGGAGCTGTGGGCTTGCCCTCAAAGAGCTCAAAGAATCAGTGGGGAAGTGAGTTTACAAAACAGGGTGCACAACGTGAGAAGTGCACATTCTACATTCTCAGATTTTAGGTCTGCTTGCAGGGACTGCCCAATAATCTGATAAGCCCTCTGAGCTGAGAGCTCTGTCATTCATGTGTGTGTGTGTGTGTGAGTGCGTGTGTGTGTGTGTGTGTGTGTGTGTGTGTGTGTGTGAACAACCCTGAAAAATCATGACATGGTATAGATAGAGAGCATGGCAAATTCTAGAGTCAGCTGGTAGGTGAAGGGTTGGGTCAGTCGGGATTTTGGAGACTGTGAAGCTGGACCTTTCGTGAGGAATTCAGCGATAACTGACCACAGAGACAGTAGGCCCTGGTTAGAGTGCACTTCAAGTGAGCATCAGAGCCCTGGCTCTGTCTTAGGACTGGGGGCTCCCTGGCCTGGGACAGGGGGTAATTAGATTTTGTCGTAGGCATTTCCCAGTGTCTTTTGCACCATGATTATCCTACGAGTCTCTCAAGACCTGCTACTTGTATGATCAAGGTACCTGTGTGAAAACCCTTGATCTTGGTTGAATAGGGTCTCCACTCCCTACTTCTTTCTGCCAATGTCTAAATAATGATGCCTTCTGATTAAAAGCTAATTAAAAGTTACTTGTCTTACATCTTTCATTTTTCACTAATGATTGGGCAATGTTATTTTTAGGGCCTGATTGCCCATTTCAAATTTGTTTTCATCCCAGGGCAGTCAGATTCTCAGATTGAGTTGGTGCTGCCCCTTCCTGGCAGGTGATCAACTGACTTTCTCGCCCTAAGTCAGCCCTCTAAGTTACCTCTTCCACACAGAGCTGGAAGCAGCATTGTTGTTAGTAGACAAAGCAATGTCTCCATTCCACTATGAACTTCTGGAGATCAGAACAGACACTTTTTTTCCTTCCAGAATACATCCCCAGTGCCTAGGGTGAGAGGGTGACTTACTGAATGTCTGATGAAGCTCCCAACCATTGCAAATTGCGATCTGCAATGCATATTAAGCTTTTGCCTCTTTTAAAAATGGTTTCCATCTATTCAACATGAGACTGCTTATCTCTTTTCGTACCTAGTGCTAAGCACCCAACAGACATGACTCATTTGCTTTTCTTAACCACAAACCTCTGTGCTATTACTTCTATACTAGAGATGAGAAAAATGAGAATTAGAGAAGTTAATACTTTGCCTAAAGACCTTGAATAGAAAGGGTCTACGCTGCAGCCTCTCCCTTCCCAACTGCCCACACTTTGCAGCCTTGCGATTTGGATCCTGCCCTTATTGTTCTTATAGAACTGGGAGCTGTAGGGTTCCCAAAGGTCATCCGTATTAGTTAAGAGTTAGGTTTGCTTGGTAGTAACAGAGCCTACAATATAAGGACTTATTAGTTTCCTAGGGCTGACATAACAAAGTAGCTCAAACTGGGTGGCTTAAAACCACAGAGACTGATTCTCTCATCCTTAGAAATTAGAAGTGACATCCATGTCTTGGCAGAACCACAGTCTCCCCCTTAGTTTCTAGTTGTTACTGACAATCCTGGACATTCATTGGCTTGCTGTTGCATAAGTCCAGCTTCTACCTCTGTCTTTACCAAGTGTTCTCCTTACTGTATGTATCTGTCTTCAAATTTCTTTTTCTTATAAGGACAGCAGTAAATATGACTGATTAGGGCACACTCTAATGGTCATTTTAACTTAACTACCTCTTTAAAGAGGCTATGTGCATTTACTGCCCCATCCTAAGGTATTGTGTTAGTCATCTTGCTGCCTCCAGCTTGGGTATTCTATCATAATGATGAGGCAATCAGCTTACAAAAAGGAAAAGATTTATTGTGGCTCCCAGTTTCAGAGGTTTCAGTCCATGGTCTATTGGCCCTGTTGCTTTGGGACTATGGTAGCATGGTGTATGACAGTGAAAAAATGTGATAGACCCAGGCATGGTGGCACATGCCTGTAATGCCAGCACCTGGGAGACTGAGACAGGAGGGTAACAGGTTGGAGGCCAGCCTCAGCAACTTAGTGAGACCCTCAGCAACTCAGAGAGACTCTGTTTCAAAATAAAAAATAAAATAGGGATATAGCTTGAAGGTGGAATGTCCCTGGGTTCAATCCCAAGTATCAAAAAAGAGTGTCACAGGGGAGACCTGTTTCCTTCATAGCAACTAGGAAGGAAAGAGAGAGAGAGAGAGAGGGAGAAAGAGGAGAGGGGGCTGGAGTCTCAATATACCCTTCAAGATCATCGCCAATGACCTTTCTCCCACTAGACCCTGCCTCCTAAAGGTCCCACCACCTTCCAATGACATCATATGCTGGTGACAGAGCCTTTAACACATGGGCTTTTGGGGGTCATTTCAGGTGTTCAGGGTTATAACTTCAGCATATGATCTGGGGGCGGGGGAGAATGGACACCATTCAACCCACAGCAGCATCCATCTAAGAAATCCTACACAATTTCTCTTATATCTCATTGGTCAGAACTAAATTAAATGACCACACGTGAATGTAGGAAAGGCTAGGAAATACCGCAATATTCACTGGACTATCAAAATTTATTTTTTTCTCACCAGGAAGAAGGGGAGAAAGGATACTATACATGAAACTTGTACCTGAGCAAGCATGTGGTCCCTTCTCATCTCTCACCCTATCAGCTTCTCTACAACACTGGGCCTGCTGATCATCACTTCCTAGAATTTCTACCATGACAATCCTCCCTATCCTCTCTGCATTCCTGTACAGGAGAGAGAGAGAGTTCTCCTGATCAAATACCTTCAGTGACTTCCTGGGTACCCCCTGGTTTAAGTTCAAATTCCTCATCCGAGCTTTCATAGCCCTCTATGTATTTCTAGCTGGAGCTATCTTGATCCACCATGTATACTCCAGACCTCTGTGGTTCTACTTACATGCCTTTCTCTCCTCTTCCCATATACACAAGTTTCAATTCCATATCCTTTCAGTATTTCAAAAGACCTGCTTCCAGAAGCATCTTTGTTCTTCCCCATAGTTGTTGTCCCTCCTCTTCTGAACCAGCTCCCCCATCCCTTCCTTGCACCACGCCCACAACACCTGTTACCTCTGCCTCTGTCCTACCTTGGATAGCCACATCTGGGTAGCTCTGATCCCCTTACCTGGCAGCAGGTATCAACTTTAGTGTGGCGATATAGGTGTTAAGTCACTCATTATAAAGCACTTAGGTTGGTGATCAAAGTCTGTCTTCTTCCGAAATCCAAGCCATTCAGTGTTGGGCCACAATATCTTCACTCTCCCTCCATTGTAGGCCGCTTGCCTTTCTTGGAAGGATGGGTCTCAGAAGCCCAGTGGGAATTGTGCAGAGCCTGACCATTGGAGTGGGTCTCCTGTGAAAGTCATCCAGCTTAGCGACTCGGCAGAAAGCACTCAAACCTGGACTAGGAGCTCCCACCAGACCAGACACAGCTGATCCCAGGGAGAGTTTTCTGGGCCCCGTTTTCCTACTCCTTTCGTCTGGCCCCCATGGCCATTTGTACCACAAGACCTGCACCAGACCCATCTCTTCCCACCATTTTCTGCATGTTTTACATCTCTGAAAATTAGACTACTTGTACTTAGTTCCCCTGAAGAATTTTAACAAAGCACTTTCTTTATGAAAAAAAGATCTCTCCATAAAAATAGGCATGGGGTATTTTACATTTAAAAGTAATTCTCAGAACACTATCAAAAGAAGTTACCATTTACTGATCAGCACCTGACTATCAGGCATCATGTTAAGGTTATGTGCGCTACCCTTTATCTTCACAATAGCATGGCAGGTGAGGGGGTCAGTGCTGTCTTTCAAGCTTTTCCAGTGAGTACGTTGTCGGGTCACCTGTGTAGGAAGAGCTAGCGGCTTGAGCACTATTCAAGTGGTTCACCGCCACAGTGCACTCCTGTGTGTGCATATATCTGTGTCGACTGAGCCATGATGCTACTGAGATGATACGATGAGATTTCTAAAACCGAATCATTTGGAGATTAGGACTTTCTGAGCCTCAAAGCATTCTTTTTATTCGTGCAAAATACTTGATATGTCTTTCCTAGCAACATTGGCCATTTATCCACTCAGTATGGATTGTTCTGCTGCCCTAAAACCCCATGCCTGGCAGTGGGACCCCTACCTGCCCCAGCTGCCTGTTCCTCCAGCCCTTGCAAGTCACCCTGGGTTCCTCCAGAGAGTGGCCACTCTTACCAAACCCCAAAACCTCCTGACACCCTAATCCCAGCATCTGGCCACTGATCATGTCTATCAAGTGAGGAAGAGTGTGCTGGCTCAGACATGGAATTTGATTTCAATAAAAAGAAGGCTGAAATGAGATTCATGAGCAGCAAATTTTTTAATTTAGAGAAGCTGAATAATACTTGGGGCTCCTAAATATTTGCAGTCTGATAGTTGGAGGCATGGTAGCTTCCGTGACTCATGGACCAAGTCTTTATATTCCATTTGTCAGATCCCCTCATTGCTATGGTACTGAGCTCAGCAGGAAGGGACAGTCAGCACTAAAGGCCGGACATGTGCCTGCAATCGCAGGGCACACCACTGAACTCTCAGGCCTCTTCGCCAAGGAAGCAGTAGCCCCTTTTTGCATATGTGGAAATTGAGGTTCAAAGAGCTAGCTGGGTCTCAGGTCAAAGTCCACAGTATTACTTAAAAAGGGTAGGAAAGGCATTAAAACTCAGGTCCCAGCTTAAACTTTTTCCCCCCCTACTAAACCACATGCCTCTCTTTACATGCTTGCTTGCCTGTGCTTTTGATTACTTTGGGATGTATTCTAGAAATACTGGGCAGAATCATGAGGAAGGGGTTTAGGGTCAAGAACTGGTTCACCAGCCACAAGCATCATTTTTCTCTGGGCTGAGGCTAAGTTTTTCAAGTAAATACCCAAGTGAAAGGGAACACTTTTCTTGGAAAAATGTTGGTAATTTGATGCATGTAAACAACCTCTTTTCTAAGAGCCCCCTGTCATACCGGGGCCTGTGGGCAAATCATATTAAGCAAAGAACAGTTTTAATTGAGACAGGCCTAAAGAGAGAGGGGCTCAGTAATTAGAGCTGGTATTGATCAGGCACTGACCCATGTCAGGCATTGTGCTAGGTACTTGGCGTGCATGATTTCTTCTGTATTACAGTTGCTTAGATGTTAGCATGTCCCCATTGAATAGATCAGGAAACTAAGGCACCTCTTACTCAAAAAGGCAGAGCAAGAATTCAAAAGCAGTCAGTGTGATTAAAATGCTAGGCCCTTCAAAGCTAATCTTGACTCTCCACAGCTCTCCTCTTTTGAGGAGGAAAACTGTACCTTTTGTCAAGTTCATGTTGCTGATTCTAATTCAATAAAACCTTCACTCTAGCAGATTAGTATAAACCTGCATTTCTTTGCCAGGGCTGCCACAAACTGGGTGGCTTAAAACAACAGAAATCTATCAGCTCACAGTTAAGGAGGCCTGAGTCCAGGACCAGGGTGCTGGCAGACCCTGGTCCCTTTGAAGGGTCTAGGAAATCATCTATCCAGGTTTCTTCTCTCCTGGCTTCTGGAAACCTTGGGCTCTCCTCGCCTTGTAAATATGTCACCTCACTCCTGCATCTCCACATCGTGTTCCCTCTGTGCATCTCTGTCTCTGTGTCCACATTGCCCCATTTACAAAGGATTCCAGTCACATCCTAATGATCTCATGTTAATGCGATTCCCTCTGTAAAGCCCTATTTCTATGTAAGATGCTTTATATTCATCTCAGATCTTTTTGATTCTCAGAATGCAGATAGGGAAGGGGGGTTGTGAGATAACAAGTAACTTGGTCAATATCACCTGGTTGGTATTGTGAATGGTATTCAGACCATTGTGTGTTAAGTACCAAATTGGCACATTTCCTGGTACATACCAGGTCCTTAATAAACCCCTGTTGAATTTCACCAGAAGAGATTAATCAACTATTCAGAAACATCTAGAAAGAGAGTCTGTATGGAGCTGGGGCCCCTGACTCTTTCTGACTCAAGCCTTCTATTGTGTTCTACATGCTTCATGACCATGTCGAATTGATTGTTGGCACGGCTGAGTGGACGGAGCCCGGGCCCCCAAGCCAGATGCACCTGGCCAGCATCCCAGCTTGGTCACCTATAGCTGTAGAGGATGTGTGCAATTCCCTAACCTCACTGGCCCCGCTCCTTCATCTATAAAACACCCTGCGAGGCCTCCCTAGGGGGTGGCCCTGAAGACTAATGACACGGTGCGTGGGAAATGCCTGGCCACCAGCAGGCATTCTGTGACATATGGTGGTTATTCCTATTAGTGGTGGGCCTTCCTGCTTGCTGGTGACACTTCCTAGTGCCTGGGAGCCGATGGGAGGGCACGCTTTCCCACGTAGATCAAATGTCCACTTTGGATGATTAGGGGGTTTGTTGTATGTGAGTGTGTTAAACAACCTCTCAACACTTGGCCCCGGCTGTAACAGAAGTGTGTCAGTGGGGAGCAAAGGGAAGGTAGAGAGGAAGCAGGGAGGCCAAACACCCCCAGGGACCAAGAACCAGCTGGATACGTCTTCCTTTCCAGGGCCCCAGGTGGAGGTGAACAGCTGGACAGGTGGCGGCCAGTGGGGGCTTCTGCATCCCTGGGCCCTGGGCCTAAGTAAAGCTGGAAGGGCATTCGACTGCCAGTGATTCCCGGGACCTGAAGAGACAGGCTTTGAAATGCTTTGTCAACACTTCAATGCCCAGGTACTGGCATTCTTTGGGGACAAATAAGAAAAGTGTAAGTGATAGTTGTGGTCAATAGTCACAGTTGTGGTCACTGGGGACATCACCTGGTGATTCTCAAATGTCTTCTCCTTCCTTATGGTCCACACTTTCTACTGGAACATTGCCCTGTCCCGTCTCCTCCTTCATGGTGAGAGAAGCCTCGTGGTTAATCCTGCAGCAGTCACACAACACAGGGAGCTGGACTAGGAATTACGTGATACCAGTATCACTTCAACCACTACAAGATGTAACAGCAGAACCTGGTTATTGAGCTTTCCTAAAGGGCCTGGCACCAGACTCTCAGAGCTGGGTGTGCGTGTATGTGTCTATGTAATTCCTATTTAATGCTTCCAACAAGACTTTCAGGTAGGGACTCTTAGCATAGTCCCTATTTTAAAGGCGAGGAAATTGAAGTTTAGTGATTTCTTAAAGTCATAAGGTTAGAAGGGAAGAGAGCCAGGATTTGAACCCAGGACTGACCTCAAATGCATAATCTAGGACCATCACAAGAACTGTTGGGGAAATATGAGGCTATTTTCACTTTAGGTTGAAGACAGGGTGGTGCAGAGAGGTTGAAGGACAAAGGGCAAGTTAACCACAGCCACCAGGAGCAGGTGTTTGCAGGTTGGAGAAACCTGGATCCTGAGTCCAGATGCGGGCAACTCCATTCCTATTCCATGTTGGTGGCAAAGTCCCTTAATCGCTCTGCAAAACAAGGTGAGGTGAGCATTGGTGATGTCAGAGTGACATCATGTGCACAGTATCTTGCAGGTCTGGCAAGTAGCAAGTGTGACATAGGCCAGCACCATCCGTCCTGCGTTGTAGAGACTCATTAATGCTGAGGGGTCTCATGCTCCTGTGCCTCCCTCCCCCACTCCCCCAGGCTGCGCACACCAGAGGTTTCAAAGATAATGGGGAGGGAATGCAGAGATTCTTCTGCCTCTCTTGGGCCCCCGTGACCCATATGAAGATTTATTTATTTATTCATTCATTCATTTATTTGTTCATTCATTTATTGGTTCTAGGGATTGAACTCAGGGGCATTCTACCTCTAGGCTATACCCCCAGCCCTTTTTATGTTTTAATTCAAAACAAGTTCTCTCTAAGTTGTTGAGGGGCTTGCTAAGTTGCTGAGGCTAGCCTTGAACCTGCGATCTTCCTGTCTCAGCCTACCAAGGACTGAGATTGCAGGCATGTACCACCACCCATGGGTCAAAGGGAGCTTTTTCTATATGTGCTTTCCAATAGTGCTGAAAGCAAGATGGTGCCTTCCTGGGACAGCCCAGCCCATGCAAGCATGCATGCTCTGAAAGGGAAGAGAGAGCTAGGTTTCGTCCACCACTTTCCCCTTGACCAGGGTCCTTGTGAACAACAGAATGCAGCAATCTAAAGTGCAAGCTGAGACCTAGCTGGAACTGCTCTGGACCACGTGGGATAGGGCACAGGACTCACTCTCTTCTGTGCTCCCAGCCCTGCCCCGTGCCCTTGTGACGAGGGGCTGGCTTGGCTCAGCATGAATCTCTGTGCTGCTTGCTTCTCCACTCGGGACTCAGGGAGATCAAGAAGGGAACAAGAAGCAAGCGGGGAGTCCAGAGTCCTCCTCTACTGTGAACTAGTACTGGGGTCTTCTTCAGACTGCTCCACATCACTAAAATGGGATTTAGCCTATCTCCTCTGAAGGCTTATCCTGAAATACATACAAGAAAACACAAGTGAGGGTCTCCAGCTCTGAACCCACATGATATGTGTGACTTGCATTGAGCCTCCAGGAAAGAGAGGTCCAAGCCTTTGGGGCAAATGACCAAACTCTGAAAGCAGGAAATTCATGGGCCCAGAGTACCTGTGTTCCCAGTGTTGGCTCCTTGGAAAGGCTCCAGAAACAAGGTAAAGGAAGGATGAGTGCACACCACATCTCATGCTCAAGGTCACAGAGCACAGGCGTAGCAGACACAGAAGTTAAGCCCCTGTTCATGGATTGTAAGCGATCACGTCTTTCTGTTGCTCAGCCCACCTCCTCTGGGCAGAGTTGTAGAGGACAACTCTTGGTAGAGTCCCCACGGCCCTCACTGGAGGCGGGTGGGGCCCAATTCTGGGACTTAACTCACATGTTTTTGTTTTTGTGTTCAGGGGACTTCCTCTTTCTTCACAGTCCTATGTGGTACAGCTTTCTAGCCCTTCCCGGAATTGCTCTACTGCTGGTTTGGGCTGGCCCAGTTGCTGCTTTCTGAGCAAAGGGGGTGGGGTGTCCACTCATCACTTTTCCTGCTGATCTTCCCAGAATCACAAAGTGATCTAGTAGCTCTAATCCCCACATTAGGAGGACCACCCATCTCTCCTTAAAAAAAAAAAGAAAGAAAATTATATTTTCTTAACAAACCCAAGTGACTGCCTCTTTGGTCCCACAACCAGCATTTCTTGAGAGTTCATGAATTCCAAAGTTATTTGTGCAATCTAGCCTTTGAAGCTCAGCTTCCACCTTGGGCTCCCAGAATTATTTCTTGGAAAAGTGATTAGCACAGAAAAGCTCTATGAAAATTGGCATCCAAGGATGGTTGTCTCGTTATGGGAAGTGCCCACAGATTCACCTCCAAATACCTCCTGATTCCACAAGGGCTATTATCTCCCAGCAACAGCTCTTCTTTGGAACTTATTACTTAAGTAAAAAATGTTAATTGTTTCTGAGAAGTCTGTAGTGAGGAATGGAGCTGCCATCTCTGAGGAGCCAGGTCTCCAAACTCCCGGGCTGCTGCTAACTTTCTTGCTAAGGCTGGGAGCCCTCCATCCGCCAACCATCAATTTGTGCCAACTAAGTCACGATTTACACCAAGCACCATTTTCCTACAGGGTGTTATTTATCGAGGCCAGGACCGCAGCGAGGGGGAGAGTGAGCTACTGAGTAATTAGGATCCTGTCCTCGCAGCCAGAGGGGGAACAATACCTTCCTGCTATCTTTGCTTTCTAATGGGTTTGCAATGGCGCTATCTCTGCTTCCATAAATAATGTGCTCCATGAAAATAAGGAGTCATTAAAAATGGGCCAGCGCCTACACATCATTTCATAACCATGAGGGAAGTACTTAGGAAGAGGCTCACCAATAAATAGGTTGTGCTCTGCCTTACAGAACTGAAGCTGCTCCTGTGTGTGTGTGTGTGTGTGTGTGTGTGTGTGTGTGTGTGTGTGTGCATGCGCACATTCTGTCTTTTGTAGCTTCAGTCATTCCATTAACATTTGGTCTACGTTGTCCTCTGTAGGGTGGCTGTCAGCATGGCCTCCTGGAGCCAGATGGACCTGGGTTCGGAGCAGCAGCTTGGATTTCACAGCTTCCATGACACCTTGGGCAGGGTATCTGGTTTGTCTGAGCCTTGGCTCACTTCTCTGGACCATGGAGTCCACCTGACTCATATACTGAAATTTGGGACCGAGTAGAATTAGGTTGGGTGCAAGCAGGACATAACTTTTTTCTTTTGCATATCTCCTTCCTCCTATATTATATCGAGTCTTCCTTCTCCTTCCTTGCCTTTGAGTTGCTAATATTTATCACAATAATTCATCTGGTTTCATGGAATCTCTCATTCTGTTTAAGGCTGACTCCCATACTAGCTTGGGCTGGATGGACTCAGTTGCCAGAGGTGGAGAGGGAATGTTATCTACAACACCTTCCGCTCAGACTCTTCCTCCCTGGATCCTCCCCCTGGGACGTGTTCGGCACTTCCAGGAGTGGAGCCAAATTAAGGGGTGGTCACAGAGAAGACATAGGGACCCATAAGGTCCGGTAGCCTGATAGAAGTGTAGCTGGACATTGGTGTTGATGGTTTGAATGTAGTTTGTCAAGACTTCCTGTGTTGGGATTTAATCCTCATTGTGAGGTATTAAGAGGGTGGGAACTTAATTTAAGGATAATGTTCAGAGGTGGAGCCTTTGGAGAGTGATTAGGATCAGATATAGTTATTAGGGTGGAGCTCCATGATTGAATTATGGCTAACTTAGAAGAGGAGGGAGAGAGAGATCAGAAAAGACAGGCACAAACATGTATGCTCTCTTTTTCTTGCTATGTCATGTCCTGTGCCACCTTTGAACTCTGCTAGGATAAAAGCCATCATCAGAGGAGGCCCCTTGACTTTTTCCTTCCAGGACCATGAGCCCAAATGAACCTCTTTATAAAGTAGCCCACCTCAGGCATTTTATTACAGTAACAAAAGCTGGCTGACACTATCGGCATTGGTGTCCAAAAGAGATGCATTCTTCCTGAGATACATTTATAGGTTCTCCAGAGAATCCCCTTGGCAGTGCCCTAGTGAGGGTGACACCCCCTCCAGTGGGCCTTGTATGAGTCCATCCAGCTGTGGTTTCTAAGGAGTCCCTCCAGCTACTTCATGCCGAGACCCTGTCACTATCGTAGGGTGATCCCTGGGTGCTGCCCAGGGATTTTTCTACTGGCTCTGCCAGTTGATGACAAGAGCTAGAAGGAGAATCTGATGGCTGTCACCTGGCTTTGCCATGCCGTCCTGCACTACTCCATACTCCCTGTGACCCTTAAATTTGGGCAACACACATCATCGACTCTCCCTCACTGTTCTCTTGATGCACTCTTCATTGCTAAAGCAGTGGGAAGGAGCATGCCAGCAATTCTTTCCCAAGAGCCTTTCACTCTCCAATCTCCTTTCTCACATGTTCTGAGCTGGTTCCAGGTGGCTACTGGGCTAGGGATGGCAGAACAAGGCTGTGGATGCTTTAGAATGTAGGGCACATACCACTATTTTTTTTGGCCAGGGTACTGGGCTAAAAACAGATTCCAGGACCGATTCCGTATTCCATTGGTAGTGACGAAGATTGAATGAGAATATGCTTTAAGAGCTTGACAATGACCCACACCAAGATGTGGGTAAAGTTTAGCTCTTGCTCTTTTACATTGTTAAGTGCTGATGACAAGCATCAACATGTCACAGTCGTTATGTGCAGGTACTGTTCTAAATGCTCCACATGCTCCAGCAGCCCAAGGAGAGGGGTTCTACCATTGTCCCATGGGGACAATGAGCACTCGAAGCTTTGGTGAGTGGGCTCAGAGATGTGGGTCCAGAAAGCCATCTTCCTAAAGGAGGCAAATGGGGTGGATCTTTCATTCTCCAAAGAAGTGTAATTTATACAGGCAAAATTCACTCCTGGGAGTCCATTAGGACCCCATTTGAATACATGCTCCTTTTCCTGGCTTGCCCTTTATCTCTGTTGGTAACATGCATCTGCTCCCCCAACCTTGCTCCACACTCTACCATCAGACTCCTGTGAAAGCTGTCTGAGTCCTCCGAACCAGTCCCAAAATGCTCCTAATGATCTCACACCCGGCGTTGATCTCAAGTTGATTTTTTGGTCTTTGTCAGTGGAAGCATTTCATCCATCTGGTCTACCAGGTCATCCCGCTCTGGGGCATCGTTCCTCCTGATGTCTCTTCTCATGCTGGCTCCAACCACTCCTCAGAGCTTCTCATTCACACCTCTGCTCTGATATGAGGGTTCTCCTTTGCTGGTGGTAAGACTCAGGAATCCTCCTAGGCTCCTCGTCCCCTCCCTAGCTTTTTAAAACCTATTATTTTTGGAGCCAGGCTTGGTGGCGTATGCTTGTAATCCCAGTACTTTGGGAGGCAGAGACCGGAGGATCCGGGTTCGTGGACAGCCTCAGCTCTCTCTCTCTCTCTCTCTCTCTCTCTATCTAGTGAGGCCCTTCGCAACTTCGTGAGACCTGGTTTCAAAATAAAGTATAAAAAAATAGGGCCAGGGGTATAGCGCGGAGGTAGAATGCCCCTGGGTTCAATCCCTGGTACCACAAAAAATAAAAATAAAAAATAAAATAAAACCTATTATTTTTGGTATTAGGGATTGAACCTAGAGGCTAGAGGCATCCTACCTCTGAGCTACACCCCCACCCAGCCCATTTAGTTCTAAAATAGGGTCTCGCTAAGTTGCTGAGGCTGTCCTCAAACCTGCAATCCTCCTGCCTCATTCTCTCCAGTACTGGAATTACAGGCGTGAACCACCACACCCCGCCCCTCCCCAGCTTCGACCCCACAGTATCTGCACTTCTGTCCATATGCCATCTCATTTCATCACCGTCACATCGTCTTGCCCCCTGTCACTCTGTTTATGACCCTTGTCTTCCCACGAGACGACCTTTGCCATTTCTCTCCTTATTTGTTCTTTCTTTCCTGTCTAGACCACTTAACATATAAAGGAGGGTGAGCAGAGGCTAGTTCGGGAAAGCAGGTCCCTGCCCTCAGCCCTCCTACAGTCTAATGCAGAATGCAGAGGCAAAGCCAGCAAATCCACTTGCCTTTGCCCAGTGAGCCTTCCCCAGGCACAGCCCCCTTCAAGCCTCTCATTTTCCACCTCTCCCTCGAAAGGCTGGACCACTTGATTAAAGGGGCCGTTCCCGCTTTAAAGATCTACGGCTCTGGAATTGTGGCTTCCCTTCATGTTCCTGGAAGAACAGACAAGACCAATTTGAGATATTCGAATCTGATTAATGCGGGAACAGTTACCATTGGGATGAGGGCATCCCCTTCTTCTCTTTCCCCTCCAGGCAGCTTTTATGTTTCTGGGCTTTTATCCCATTATCCCAGCCTCATTTTATTACTACCACCTGGAGAGGAGCCCGCTCCCCACCAGACGCTGGAGGAAACGCAGAAAGTCAGCACACCACTTTTTGTGAACCTTAGCTCTGTTTACACACTTCAGGGCCCCACCTCTCCCCTCTCCATGTTTATTTGGGAAGGAAATTTCTGCTGCTGGCCTGGGTGGGAGGGAGGGAAGAACTTGCTGAGACCAGTTGAAAACTCCATCCATCCTCTTTCTGGGTTCTTCCTAGCCCAGCTGAACCTGGATGGGGTTTGCAAAGTGACTGTATTCTGTCCAAAGAACAACCTTAAAGACAAGGGAGAGGGTTGAAAGACCAGAGGGTGGGGGCTGGCTGATTCCTCCAGGTGGCTGAGCCTGGCCTGCTGGTACCCTCGAGGGACACCTGGCTTTCACTTGTCCTCTGCCCCATCATACAGGAGCCTGATTCCTTCTGGGCCTCGGCCATGCCATCCCCTCTCTTTTTCCTGAAATTCCTCAAATACAGGCTCCTTACCTGGAAAATTTTTGCCTCCCATTCATGTACCAAGTGTCCTTCAGAGATCACATCCTCCAAGGAATGCGTGCGGACCTCTCAAGCTTGGGTGGTGTGTGCAGCTCTGCATTCTTATAATATCTCAGCACCAGGCTAGACACTGGGCCTGCAATGGGGAAACTCAGATGTTCAATCCTTGCCCTCTTAGCTGGTCCTGTTGTCTGTGCAGGGGTGGAGGGGTGGAGAGATGCCAAGAAAACAGGCAGGTCAAACACGGTAATTGGGGCAATGCTAGAGGAAAGCCAAGGAGCTACAAGAGCTCAGGGAGAAGGTGACTTTCCCAGGGACAGGGCAGTAGGACAGACACCAAAAGCAGAGGCCTAAAGGATGAGTGGAAAGAGAAAGGGCTTGAAAAGGTCTTCTAAGAAAAGGAATGGCACATGCCAAGGCTCCAGGAGAGAAAGAGTATGGTGTGGCACTGCGAGGAGGGAGATGGTATCAGTCAGCTTTGGCTGAGTAACAAAACACATCAATACTTCATCAACACTTAAGGACTTAAAATGTAAACCTTTTACTTGGCTCACTGTAGATCAGCAAGGTAGGCTGGACCCAGGTGCGGGATGGGGGTTCTGCTGATTGGATCCAGGCTCAGTTGGTCTTGGGCTTCACTCCTAAGTCTTAAGACAGAAGCTGGGTTATTCGGAGGGGGGCTGCTCTCAGCTAGGGTACCTCTTGTCTCCTCATCCTGGGATCTAGTCACCCATCAGGGTATACTTTTATTCTTGGCTTGTCAAGGTCGTAAAAGAGAGATCAGAAGTCTAAAAGGTTTCTTGAGACCTGGACTCATATCCTGTCCAACACCTCTTTCTGCCATATTTTATTGTCCAAAGCAAATAACCCAGATTCCAGGTGGGGGATACAGACTCTGCTCCTGGATGGGAGGGATGAAAGAGAATTTATGGCCATTTCTGCCTGTCCTCCTTAGAGTTTAAGCCTGGAGAAGTGACCCAGGACCACCAGAACCATGTTATAGAGAACTTATGAAGTATGCTAATGTTTGGATTTTCCTTCAGGGTAGGGGGAAAGACACTGAATGTTGTGTGTGTGTGTGTGTGTGTGTGTGTGTGTGTGTGTGTGTGTGTTACTAGGGATTAAATGCAGAGGTACTCTACCACTGAGCTACACCCACAGACCTCTTTTTATTTATTATTTTGAAACAGGGTCTCACTAAGATACCCAGCCTAGCCTTGAACTTGCGATATTCCTGCCTCAGCTTCCTGAGTAGCTGGAATTATAGGCATGTGCCTCTGTACCCAGAATCACTGAATATTTTTAATGAGCAATGAGAGACATCAATATGTGCATGATTTAGAAGTTGCTCTGGGTACCATTTTGTGTGTGTGGAGGAGACTACTACTTACCTAAGCAGAATTCATGGGCTCCGCCTCTCTCCAGGCATCCAGGCTGCAGGTGGCCAGCACACAGTATAAAACAGAGGTAGAGGATAGATAAAGAAAGTAGTAAGTGCCAGCAAGGATAGACATAGAGATCCGTGGAATAGAACTGAGAACCCAAAAAGAAACCTTACATTGGGAGCGCCAAGACCATCGAATCAGGAAAGAATAGTCTTTCTAACAAATGGAGCTGGGACAGTTGTCTATCCACATGCAAAAGAATGAAGCTGACCCCTTACCTCATGCCATCAACAAAATGGATAAGGAGTATGATAATCAACATGAATGTAAGAGCTAAAACTATAAAACTCTTAGAAGAAAACCTAGGTGTGAATCTTCATGACCATACATTAGATAGTGGTGTCTAAGATGCAGCAGTTAAGCACAAGAAACCAAAAAAAGAAAAGAAAACAACAGCACAGACTAGAATGTTCTCTATGGATCATTTGCTTTTCTTTATCTGGTGTGACTTATAATAGCCAAAGTCACCCCCCCCCCCGCGCATGATGAACAGGTCTTTCGGGCAGCTTTTCTTCATATTCACACTGAAGAGAGATTCCCAGCACATCCTACCAGGCTGCTGTGTACCTGCATGTAGGTTGCAAACTGCACAACTCCTGGGGGCTCAGTCTCCTCCCAGTCCTATAGAGGCAGCCCTCTGTGGATGCAGTGTCCAGCCTATCCGGACATGTGCTGTGGCCCTGGAAGCACCCTCCATCTCTAGACCATGCCATTTGTTAGTGTACACCAGGGTTCTGAGGTTGCAGATAATGGAAGGATTTCTCTGAGCCCTCCACAAAGAAAAACAAAAGTACATCGTGTCCCAGCAATCTCTGAGTATTTAATTGATCATGTTTGGTGTGGCTTCTAAGTAGGATTTGGGTAAAATTTTCCAGTTTTCTTTTACTAATTTCCCAAAACAGTGGTCCTCAAACTTTAGTGACAATTACCCTGGGGATTGGAATATTTTAATATGCAATTTGCATATCTGCCCTCAAATAGGACCTTTCATCAGGACTGGGGAGGGGCAAGGAATTTTCATTTTGGTTAGACAGCTGGTGGTCAGGTACAGGGGTAAAGAAACAACAATTTAGAGCCCCCACCATGTGGTAAGCCCTTTTATTATTCATTCATTTATTTATTTACTTATTTATTTTTGTACTGGGGATTGAACCCAGGAGCATTCTTCCTCTGAGGTACACCCTCAGCTCTTTTTATTTTTTTTAATTTTAAGACAGGGTCTCACTAAGTTGTTGAGGGTCTCGCTAAATTGCTGAGGCTGACCTTGTACCTGCGATCCTCCTGTCTTAGCCTCCCAGGTACTGGGATTATAGGCATGCACTACCAAACCCGAGTAGCCCTTTAATATTTTAAGTTACCCTAGTTTCATTTTATTTTTTGTCATTCTTCTTTTTCCCAGATGTGTGTTTTTACTTACAATGTATTATTTTATTTTGTCAATTTGTTTTTTAAGAGTATATAAATCTATGGATTAGTGAATCAGGAACTAGAATTTGCATGGCCTACTGCAGTTTCCGAGGTGCCTGCCCGGGTATCAGTTTCTTTTACGTGACCCTCCTTACAGGCCCTTGAGTTCTTGCTGACCTCATTTAACACTCAAAAAACACTGAGATTTAGAGAAATAACTTATAGGAAGGAGCAAGGCTTGACTTCAAATAAAACACAACAGCTAAAGTGCTGGCCTGTGTGGCGTTTACAGTACGGGCATTAGTTCACAGTGCCGCAAAGGTAGGGTTACAGCATTTGCAGAAATGGGTCAGGTTTCTCTCTCAGAAGGGGAGGTGATCTTTCTAAATTTTACCCGGTAGGAAAAGCAGATGATCTCAACTTTGGTTTCACAGCTGAGATCAACAGCCCTCGAGCGGCCGTCCGGGTGGCCTCTCTTGGTCCAGCTCGGTCTCAGAGCATCTCAGCATCTGAGACCACATCGGGGAGCCCTCCCCCATTGCTGGGGCTCTGACCACAGTGGGAGCCTCCCACTCATCTGGGTGTTTAATGTTCACAGCCCGGTGCATGCACATGCACGCTCTTGTGTGATGAGAGGACTTCCCCTCCTCTGGGCCGCTGGGGCTGCAGAGCTCAGGGCCCAGATGGTGGTACAAAGAGAAAGCATGGGGAGCCCTAATTAAGCCTGGTGCTAGAGAGACTTGTTAGGCAATAGCCACATTCGTGGGAAAAGCTAATAGCCCTGGGTCTAAATTCCAGTTTGGTTTCCTACTGGCTGCATTCCTTGTGCACCGTATTTAATATCTCTGGAGCTTCAGGGCCTTCACTGGAAGGCAAAGTTTCTGATGCCCAGAGCTAAGGTTCAAGTGAGGAGTACTTAAAGCAAAGTGTGCCATATGCCCAGAGCTGTCAGGCCCAGCATCAGCTGGGTCATCTTCTTTGCCCTCCCTGCTTTGTCTAAATGGTTCCTGGTGAGTGTGTATGTGTTTCCAGTTGCTGCAGTAACAAGATAACACACACTTAGGGGCTTAAACTAGCCCAAAGTTATGATCTTACCATCTGGAGGTTGCGAATGCATTCTCGAGCCACCTTCTCGTTTTCACTTTCTAGAAGCTGCTCACAGTCCTTACTCTATGGCCCTTTCTCCATATGCAAATAGCATCTCTCTATCCTCCACTTCTCATGTCCATCTGTCTCTGGGCTTTTGCCTCCTCTTGTAAGATGACACTGTCCACCCAGACAATTCAGGATCATCGCCCATCTTCAGCTCCTTAAAGACATCTATAAAAATTCCCTTTCAATTTATAAAGTCACCTATTCACTGGTTCTGGGTATTAGGAGGAGGATGTCTTTAGTCATTCTTCATCAGCCCATCACAGTGAGAAAGGAAGACCAAGAATTTGTCACCATGAAACCGGGTCCTGCAAGCTGTGGCTAAGACGATGGCGGTATGTGAAATGTGTTTGCAAGCGCAATGTGAGCCACATCTAAGAGGCGTGGAGCCACAGGCACCTGAGGGGCTTCCTGCGCCCCCAGAGGGTGTCCTAAATGAGAACATAGTTGGGACTTTTCTTTGTGCATTAACCCATGAACTTCTCCTGGAACACAACCCTGCCTCTGGTTCTCCAACCTCCTCCTGGCCTCTGGAGTGAGGAACACCCCAGGCTTCCGGGGCCAGTTTAACTGGCAGATTCACCATGTCCCTGGAACGTCTGATGAATGAGGATGTTTCAGAGCTCCTCTGCTCTTGCTGAAAGAGTCATGTGGACGCTATTCCCTGTCCTCACGCTGGGGAGAGAGGCCATGTCTCCGCAATAAGCATTCTGATTTTCTTCACTTCTTATATCCCTTTTCTTTTTTTTATAATGTGCTTTTATGGGTGCATTATAGTCTCACATCATAATGTAAATCATGTTGACAGTGACATACATGCACACAGCACTTGGTGGGCCCTGTCCTCGCCTCGCCCTTTTCCCCCTTCCCAATACAGAGGACTGAGGTTAACATTGGTATATTCACATATGTACACATTTGATGGTAGTATTTCCATTAATGAACCTCACTCTCCCCCCTCCCCTTCCCTTAAACCACCTCCCTGACTCCACTGAGGTTTCTCCTCCACTCTCTGGAGTCCCTCTGGTATCCCAGTTACTCCCTAGCTTGCACATATTAGAGAAAACATATGACCCTTCCCTTTCTGTGACTGGCTAGTATCACATAACATAATGTTCTCCAGGTCCTTCCATTTTCTTGCAAATGATATAACTTTGTTCTTCTACATTGCTGAGTACAATTCTATTGTGTGTATTTCTCATAATTTTGTAATCCATTCATCTATTGATGGACAACTAGGTTGGTTCCATAATTTGGCTATTGTGAATTGTGCTGCTATGAATATGGCTATGCATATATTACTGTAGTTCTCTTATTTAGGCTCCTTTGGAAAGATGCCCAGGAGTAGTATAGCTGGGCCATTTGGTGGATCCATTCCCAGCTTTCTGAGGAATCTCCACACTGATCTCCATAGCGACTCAACTAATTTGCAATCCCACCATCAGTGTAGAAGAGTTCCTATATCCCCACATCCTCACCAACATTTATTGTTTTTTGACTTCTTTATGATTGCCATTCTGATAGGGGTTAGATGGAATCTCAGTGTAGTTTTGATTTGCATCTCCCCGATTGCTAATGATGTTGAACATTTTTTCATGTATCTATTGGCCATTTGTATCTCTTCTTTTGCAAAGTTTCTATTCAATTCAGTTGCCCATTTATTGATTGAATTACTTGTTTTTTTAGTGTAAAGTCTTTTAAGTTCTTTGTATATTCTAGATATTAGTCCTCTATCAGAGGGATAGCTGGCAAAGACCTTCTCCCATTCTTTAGGCTTTCTCTTTAGACTCTTGATGGTTTCCTTTGATATGCAGAAACTTTTTAACTTAATGCCATCCCACTTATTAATTCTTATTTTAATTTCCTCTGCTTTGGAGGTCTTGTTGAGGAAGTTTCTACCTGTGCCTATATGTTGGATTGTTGAACCTATGCCTTCTTCTAATAATTTCACAGTCTCTGGTCTAACTTCCAGGTCTTTGATCTATCTCACATTGACTCCTGTGCAAGGTGAGAGGTAAGGATTTAGTTCCATTTTTCTACAAATGTATAACCAGTTTTCCCAACACCATTTGTTGAAAAGGCTGTCTTTTCTCCAACGTATGTATCTGGCACCTTTGTTGAAAATCAATTGGCTATAAGTGTGTGGATTTGTTTCTGTATCTTCTATTCTCTTACATTGGTCTATGTGTCTGATTTTGTGCCAATACCATGCTGTTTTTATTACTATAGCTCTGTAGTATAATTTGAACTCAGGTATTGTGATACCTCCTGCTGGCTCTTATTGGTGAGAATTGCTTTAGCTATTCTGGGTCTTTTGTTTCTCTATATGAAATTTAGGACTGATTTTTCTAGGTCAATGAAGAATGACATTGATATTTTGATAGGGATTGCATTGACTCTGTAGAACATATTTGGTAGAATGGCCATTTTGATAATATTTATTCTGCCTATCCAAGGCAAGGGCGATCTTTCCATCTTCTAAGATCTTCTTCAATTTCTTTCTTTAGTGTCTTATAATTTTCATGGTAGAGGTCTTTTACCTCCTTAGTTAGGTTTATTCCAAGTATTTTATTGGTTTTGAGGTTATTGTGAATGGAATTGTTTTCTGGATTTCTTTCTTGGTGGATTCATGGTTGGCATATAGAAAAGCTACTTTTTTAGGTTTTTTTGTATCCTGCTACTTTGCCGAATTTGTTAATCACCTCTAATAGTCTTTTGGTTGAGGTTTTTGAATCTTCTAGATATAGGGTCATGTCATCTGCAAATAAAGATAATTTTAATTCTTCATTTCCTATTTGAATTCCTTTGATGTCCTTCTCTTGTCTTATTGCTCTGGCAATAGTCTCGAGGACTATATTGAAAAGGAGTGGTAATAGTGGGCATTCTTATCTTGTTCCTGATTTTAAAGGGAATTCCTGCAGTTTTTCCCTGTTTAATATGATGTTGGCTTTGGGTTTATTGAATATTGCCTTAATGATGTTGAGGTAAGTTCCTTCCATTCCAATTATCTGCAGTGTTTTTAACATGAATGGGTGTTGGATTTTGTCAAATGCTTTTTTAGCATCTATTGGGATGATCATGTGATTTTTGTCCTTAGATCTATTTATATGGTGAATAACATGTATTGATTTGCATATGTTGGCCCACCCTTGCTTTCCTGGGATGAAACAAACTTGGTCATGGTGTACTATTTTCTTGATGTGGCTTTGAATGCACATGGCTAGTATTTTGTTTAGAATTTTTGCATCTATGTTCATCAATGATATTGGTCTGTAATATTCTTTTCCTGAGGGATCTTTATTTGGTTTTGGTATTAATGTGATACTGGCCTCATAGAAGGAGTTTGGAAGAAATCCATCTCTTTCGAATCATGGAATAACTTGTGAAATATTTGGTTTAGTTCTTTTGTAAAGGTTTTGTAGAATTCTGCTGGAAATCCATCTGGACCTGGGCTTTTCTTTGATGGCAGACTTTTTATTGCTGTTTCTATCTCTTTGCTTGCTATTGGTTGATTTAGGTTTTCTATATTCTCTTGGTTCAATTTAGGTAGGTTGTATGTGTCTAAACATCTGTCTGTTTCTTCCATGTTTTTCAGTTTATTGGAATATAAGTTTTCAAAAAAGTTTCTGATGATTCTCTGAATTTCCCTACTGTCTGTGGTGTTGTCTTCTTTTTCACTTCTGATTTTAATAATTTGGGTTGATCCTCTCTTTTGTTTAGGTTGGCTAGGAGTATGTCAATATTGCTAATATTTTCAAAGAACCAACTTTTTGTTTTGTTGATCCTTTGTATTGTTTTTTTTTTTATTCTCTATTTCATTGATTTCTGCTTTTATTTTAATAATCTCCTTCCTTCTACTGGCTTTGGGATTAGACTGTTCCTGATTTTCTAGGTTCATGTGTCATTAGGTTGTTTATTTGGTGACTTTCTTTTTTTCTTTTTTTTCTTTTTGCGGTACGGGGGATTGAACCCCGGGGGCATTCTACCTCCGCACTACACCCCCGGCCCTATTTTTTATACTTTATTTTGAAACCGGGTCTCAAGAAGTTGAGGACTTTGTTTTACAAACATGGGTACACCCATATTTGGGGCATAAATGTTTACTGCCATTATATCTTCTTGTTAGATTGTTCCTTTTGTTAATAAGGAGTGGCCCTCATTGTCTCTTCTGATGTGTTTTAGCTTAAAGTCTGTTTTGTCAGATATAAGCATTGCTACCCCTGCTTGCTTTTGGTCTCCATTTGCATGGTATAGCTTTTTCCATCCTTTCACCTTTAGCATATGGATTTCTTTGGCTGTAAGGTGAGTTTCTTGAAAGTTGCATATAGTTGGATTATGCTTTTAATCCACATTGCCAGTTTATGTTTTTTGATTGGGGAGTTAAGACCTTTGACATTCAATGTTATCAAGATGTGATTTTTGTTTCCTGTCATTCTGAGTTCTGTTTTCTGTTCGATGTAGTTTTATTTCTCCTTTGCTTAATTGCCCACTTGGAGTTCGCCTCTTCTCTGGTTCTGGAATTTGCTTCTTTATTATTCTTTGTGTTTTATTTCTTTAAGTATTTTCTCTAGTGCTGGCTTTGTAGTCATGAATTCTTTAAGTTTCTGCTTGTCTTGGAACATTTTTATTTTTCCATCAATTTGAATGATATCTTTGCGGGATATAGTAGTCTTGGTTGGAAGTTGTTTTCTTCCAGGGTCTAGATTTCATCATACCAGTCCCTCCTGGCATTCATGACTTGTGTTGAGAAGTCTGGAATGATTTTTATTGTTTTGTGCTGGAATGTCACCTGTTTTTTTGTTCTTAACTGCTTTTAAGATTCTTTCCTTGGCCTCTATGTTAGTCATTTTGATTATTATGTGGCATGGGGAGGTCCTTCTTTGATCTTGTCTTAATGGTGTTCTTCTCTGATAATTCTTCTCTGGTGTTCTGTGTGTCTCCTGTATGTGTATGTCCAAGTCTTTTTCTATGTTTGGAAAATTCTCCTGAAATTATTTCTCTGATGAGGTTTCTAATACCCTTGGTTTGTATTTCTAGACCTTCTTCAATGCCATTTACCTGTAAGTTAGGACGTTTCATATTGTTCCATATTTCTTGGATGTTTAGGTTGTGTTGTTGTAATGTCTTTTGTATACTGTTGACTGTGTTTTCAGTTTTGAATGAACTGTCTTCCAAGAGTGATATCCTATTTTTCATGTGGTCTAGCCTGCCAGAGTTGTTTTCTATTGCGGTCTTTATTTCATTTATTGATTCCTGGTTCTTTCTTATATCGTCAATTTCCTCCTTCATTTTCCATACATTTTCTTTGAGGCCTTCTGTCATACAGAAGATCAAAATTTGGAATTCTCCTTCTTGCATTTCCTACAGATCAGCATTGGTAATCTCCCTTGTTGTTGTTTTGTGGGAGTTTGTTTTTCTCACTGTTCCTCTTTCTCATATTTTCATTGTTCTCAGTTTTGTGTTTCTGATGTCTTGACATCTTCTTCCTCTTTGTGTGTGTGTCCTGTGTCTATTTAGGGGTGGTTTCCCCGGGGCCATTAAAGCTCAGTGATCCAGGCCACAAGCTCGGAACATAGCAACTGCTGGCTTTGCTGAGCTTAAGTCCACTGGCCAAAGAGGCCAGAGGTCAGTGTTCTGCAGTATCACGGGCTCACGATCAGTAGAGCAGCAGTGGTGTCTGTGGGTCACTAAATCCCAACCATCAGGCTTAGGCTCTGAACAGAATATCATAGTCTCTTGTCCAGCGGAGTTTGGGCCTGGAGAGCACGGTGACCCCTGTTTGCCTGCACTAAGAACTATGTCTAGTTAAAGAGGCTCTGGGGAACAAACTCAAAAGTTTAATTATAGGAGTCAGATTGGTAGCAGCAAATATATACTCCCAGCATAGACCTTATTATAAAGGGATAACAAATAGACACAGGACTTGTATCCCTTTTCATCCTGATAATCCTTCTCTGAGTATACTCTAACTTTTCTAAAAACTTTGTAAAAATAAAATTTAAAAAATTCTGAGTATAAAAAGAATTCACATTCTCTTTTGAGACTTGAAAATCAGTTATGTATAAATTCAGCACCTGGTGAGAACCACCAAGCCTGGGCTTTTGCACTCCTGAGAAGGACCTGGTTCCTGATGTTCCTCCTCACACCTAGCCATTGTGGCATCTTGGGAAAGCCCCTTCCTGTCTCTGACTCTCCTTTATTCATCTCTGAGATGCTCACTTTGAATCGAAGGACCTCTGCTCTCCTCTCCATCAATAGATCTATGAAACTCATTTGTTTAGAGCATTCCCTGTGGGTTCTGGCTCAATGGATCTTCCTTCTTTCTTTTTTTTTTTTTTTTTTTGCAGTACCGGGGATTGAACCCAGGGGCGTTCTACCTCCGTGCTACACCCCTGGCCCTATTTTTTATACTTTATTTTGAAACCGCGACTCACGAACTTGTGGAGGGCCTCACTAAGTAGAGAGAGAGAGAGAGAGAGAGAGAGACAGGGAGAGAGTGAGAGAGCTGAGGCTGGCCGTGAACCCAGATCATCCGGTCTCCACCTTCCAAAGTACTGGCATTACAAGCGTGCGCTACCACGCCCGGCCGTCTTCTTTCTTTTTTAAGAGCGTGACTTCCAATGGCCCAAATTTAAGATGTTTTAAAGTTCATGCATGTGGATGCCAGCCTGGACCCTGCTGATGCAGCTCTTATTATTATTATTATTATCATCATCATTAGTAGTAGTAGTAGTCATATTACTAGGGATTGAACCCTGGGATAGTCTACCTCTGAGATACACCCCAGTCCTTTTTAACTTTTTATTTTGAAATGGTGTCTACTAAATTGTTGAGGATCTAAGTTGCTGAAGCCAGCCTAAAATCTGTGATCATCCTGTCTCAGCATTCCAAGTACTGGGATTATAGGCATGCACCACCATGCATGCTGTATTTCTGAATTCTTGAGACCCCCAAACACAGAAGCAAGAACTTATTTGGGGCAGGATATGTTTTTTCCAGTCAGAACAAACACATTGGAAATTCAGTTGGTCACCTATATGCTAGGCCAATAGCAAGCACATCGGAGATGCAGTTAGTCACCTGTATACTAAGCCAATAGCCACCAAAAGTTATGTATCTAGAAGAGATTTAAATAGGGAAAAATTCAGAATCTGTGAAATTATTCAAGTGCTTCAGCATACCACTAGTATATTCAGAGTGTAGTGAGTTCAGGGAGACTACCCTCCCAGACCTCTAGAGACATCTGCAGTACAGTCGAGGCCTGGCATGGGGCAGAGCTGAAATTTTAGAGGGGTTGACCCTGATCCTCAGGCAGGCAAGCTGAGGACAAAGGGGGAAGAACATTGAGCTCCTAGCAAAAGCATATGACTTCTGGGCATGAAGAGCCATGGTAACACATCACTGAGAAGTACCAAAGAGGTATTTCCTCTTTGGGTAGCAAATTCGCTCTGCTCTTCCCACACCTTCCATGGGACCTGAACATACAGCAGGCACAGGAGGGGAGGACCTGAGCCATGGGTGTGCAGGTGGTGTATGGGTCCAAGTAGCTGGATGATGGCCATGGTGGTCCAGAGAAGAGAGCCAGAGAATAAAGCCAGAGAAGACAGCAAAGAAGTGTAGAGAAGATCAAGCAAGAGGTCAAGTCATAAGAGGAGAAGACAGGGATGTCTGGGCAGGTGGAAGCCTGGATTTCCATGAATCCTTCAGCATGCAGGTTTGGGTTAACAATCGGATATTAAAGGAAGATTGCCCATGTACCTGGGAAGTTAGTTTAAAACTCCATCTACCTGAGACTTAAGTACCACTGTGCTTCGGGCACAGGCTCCCTGCCCAAAGTCACTCATTTAAGTCCTTGGAGCCTCAAGCTTGGGACTATCATCATGCCTATTTTATAGAAAATAAAGGTCCAGCGAGCTGAAGAAGCTGGCCTGAGCAAGCCTGGGGAAAAAGGCAGGAGTGAACCAAGATGTTCTGGCTCCGCCACCTGCAACGCTGTGGCCCTCACCTTTACCCCTGCCATTGGTGGGCAAATTACAAAGATTCCAGCAGCTGCCAAAGTGCAGATGCTCCTTTGAAAATGAGCCATTTCCTTGTTGCTTTTGGCCAAAGCACACTGTGGGACCACAAGCTGAGAGAGGGCAGCAATGGAAACCCAGATGAACTATTAATGGGAGGCTGGGTCTCATCCTTTATCATCTGTCTGGCCCCGCTGCCATGAGACTGAACCAATACCAAGGACGAGAACATGCTGCGCAACCTCCCACACCCAAAATGCAAGATCAAGCAGCAGGGTGGAGGAGGCAGGCCGTGGCTCTTCATTAAAGCAAATACCATTAAACATGTGTTCAAGATAACAGAGCGTGTTGACCCCAGCAAGCATCGGGACCACAATGAAAATTCATTTTCTTCTCAAAGGGTAGGGGAAGCAGACAATGTTTTTCTAGGACAGAAGCCACTATTATGAATATGTATTCCTCCATAATAAAATCTGTATTAGTAAATATGTGTGTGTGCTATGCAATTATTAATTCGACAAATATTTTGGCACACCTATGGTGTTTGGGGCAGCGTGCGTGTGTGTGCGTGTGTGTGTGTGTGTGTGTATGTGTGTGTATGTGCATGGGACGTCCTTGTGACTTATTCCTTGACACCTTTTCTCTAGGAACTGAACCCCTTGACTCCAAAAATAATTATTATTATTGCAGAATTCACCTTGTGGGAGAATGTACTCTGTCCCTTTGCTCTTTGATTACTTAAGTGTTGGTCATCTGACCCCAAATAAGCCAATTAAAGGCTTATCTAGCCAGGCATGGTGGCACATGCCAGTAATTCCAGTACTTGGGAGGCTGAGGCAGGAGGATCATAGGTTCGAGGACAGCCTCAGCAACATGGCAAGCCTCTTAGCAACCTAGCAAAACCCTGTTTCAAAGCAAAAAACCAAAAGGGTTGGAGGTGTAGCTTGGAGGTAGAATGCCCCCCAGTTCAATCCTCAGTACCACAAAAACAATACAAAACAAAAGCCTGAGGTGTAAGATGCAGTTTTGTTGAGAAATCTGGAAGAGTATGGATATGTGAAGATTTTGGCTGAGGTGGTGGCTGCCCTATGTTCTTATCAAGGGGATAAGAAAATCTAAAAGAGGAAGAGGAAGAGATGGAGATAGACATAGACAGAAATAGGAGGGAGAGAGAGAGAGAGAGAGAGAGAGAGAGAGAGAGAGAAAATCCCTGAACAAGAGCTGAGTACAGATCTCACACATCCTATGTGGAGTCTTTTCCTCTAGCCACTACTGAAATCTACTGTGACTCATTTGTTAAACTCCTTTCTCTTTATCTTTATGGTCAATTTCCTTTTTTGCTTCATTAACTGAGTTTGGTTATCAATGTTGCTTCATTGATCTGATCATCAAATTGCAATCACGCAAGCCCCAGTATTGGAGCACACCCCCAATGCTATGTATTGAGAATACCCAGATCTGAGCTCCTGAACCCCAAACTGCCCAGGCTGGAGGAGGGTGGTTTTTGAGTGTATGGGGAAAGGATACTCTGCCCAGAGCCCTCTAGGAAGAAGAGGAAGTACACTTTAGATGGACAAGGGCCTGGGGGCTGTTTCCAGAGAAGGTCATGCCTCTATTGTGTCTTACAGGGTAAGATTCTTACAACCCAAGGGCTCTTTGCAGACTCTGGTGTGTGGAATAGCCAGGCATGAGTTGGAGAGCATGGCTTGGTTTGGATGTGTGCGAGGAATAGCAGATTCAAAATGGGTTAGAGCAGGAAGGGAAGGTAGGAGGCACCTGTAAGCCAGTTTAAAGTACTTGGGCTTGACTTTAGTGGAGGATGTGAAGCAGGCCCAATTGTCAAAGCTGGTCATGGTGTTCCCATTGAGTCCAGTGGCGTATGTCTCTGGAGAAAAGGGAAGGCCACAGTAGAACAGGACACACCGTGTTTTCTGTTTCCCCAACTGTGATCATTTTCTGAAAGAGCCTTCTTGAAATACCTAATACAAATGTGCTCTTCTTTCTCCTGCATTGGAATACATTTTGATAGACAAAAAAATCTTCAAATTGAATTGTATTTTTCCAAACAGAAATAAGCAGTAGAAGAGTACTGGGTACAAGGAATCACAGTAGTTGTTGCGGTAGTAAGTATTGAATAATAACAATAACAGCAATGACCATGGCTGAAAGTGTCCAGGCTCTGTCATATGTCAGGAATGGTACCAAGTGCTGAGTGTAGGAGATAGACATGGTGAGAGACCAAAGGAGGGAGGTCCCCAGAGGAGGGTGGACAGAGATCGCCCAGGTGCACATCCCAGCCCTGCCACCAGCTCTGGCCTTGCATGTCTCATGTACAATGGGGATGGCTGAAATAATTTCCTCATAGGGCTGTTATAAGGATTCAGTGCAATAATTCAAGTTCAATGCCAGGAACACTGTTAGTGCTCAAGAAGAGTAAATTATAGCTGGGGGTGGGGCTGCACACCTGTAACTTTTGTACTTGGTTGGTTGAGACAGGAGGATCACAGGTTTGAGACCAGCCTCAGCACTTAGTGGTACCCTGTAATCCCAGTACTTGGGAGGCTGAGACTGGAGGATCCGGGTTTGCGGCCAGCCTCAGCTATTTAGTGATGTCCTCTGCAACTTAGTGAGACCCTGTTTCAAATTAAAGAATAAAAATAGGGCTGGGGGTGTAGCTCGGAGGTAGAATGCCCCTAAGTTCAATCCCCGGTACCGCAAAAAAAAAAGAAAGAAAATTAAAAAGAGCTAGACGTGTAGCTTGGAAGTAGTTTGGCCCTGTCTTCAATCTCTAGTCCCCACACACCCCCTACCAAAAAAAAAAAAAAGAAATATAAAGTAATTGTTTCTTAAAATTAAGAAAAACAGAGATGATAGATAATTGATGTATTTAAAAATGTCACTCTCAGCCATATTCCAATGCAACACTCACTTTATGCATTTCATTCACTGCAAAATCTGGTATGCTTGTATGGCATGAAACATCAGTTGTGAATCTCCTGAGATTATGTGAACAACCATGAAAAAAAAGGTAACGATGATTCTTTCTGATTGATGTTAAGTCTAAAAATGTGAGCATTTATTGACTATTCTCAGTGAATATAGATGACTTTGATAAAATTATTTGTATTTCAATTTATTACTCCAATAAATATGTATTGTAGAACATTTGGAAAAATAAAATGAATTTTAAAGTCCACTTTCATTCTCATTTCTTTAATTGCATAGTCATTTCACAGAGTATCGTGAATGGATGTGAACATCTATAAATAATTTTATACCTTTCAATTCCGTTTTTCGTTATTTGGTAACTACTTAAAACTTTTATTCGGCTTTTTGTAACAACATTTCAATTATCTGCTTATTGTGCTTTCCTATAGATGACAAATCATTGACTCAACCATTCCTCTGCATTGGATATTTTTGTTGCTACCCAATGGGAATGAACTTAAAGAGATATGTGCTAATCACTAAGAATAAAAGTGGTAGACAGAGAAAGATGGCAGCTATGTCCTTTCGTTGATCATCAGTCATCTCCCCATAAGGACATCCATTTGAACAGCTATTCATACATCATGCAACCTTCACAAGACCTAAGGATATGAATGGAGAGACCACAGCACCTGGCTCTAATCATAGGAATCAAATCATTGGACAAAAAGAAAGGAATGATAGAGAAGTATTGAGACATATTCAGGATACTCTAATATTGTAAACATGGTACCAAAACCATTTATGTCTTTAGTATGAAGATTTTAAAAATATTACCTACATTAATGAAGAGAAAGGCAGTATAAAATGATGCAAAATGGCACATCAGAGATTTAAATGTAGGGAGAAATGGAGCACACATGTAGAGTTTTTTTATTAGTATTTTTCTGTTTCTTTCCTTTATTTTTCTATCTTCATAGTCAATATTAAGTTGCTTTTATTTTGGAGTAGCTTCTTATAATAAAAAGTTCTTTTTTGGTAAGCCTTATGGCAATAATAATACAAAAATCTCTAATAAACACACAGAAAATAATAATATCAAAAAATCAAAACACGCTGCTAGAGTAAATCATTTCACCACAAAGGAAGACGTAAAAGTGGGAGAAAGAAAGAAAGGAACTATAATAAAACTGTAAAACAAGTTACAAAATGGCAGTAATTAAGTGTAAATGGATTAAGTTATCCAATTAAAAGATATAGAGTGACTTAATAAACAAGAAACAAGATCCAACTATATGGTGCTTACAAGAAACTTACTTAACCTCTAAGGACACACATAGACTGAAGTTGGAGAGATAGAAAAGAAAGATATTCCATGCAAATGGAATCCAAAAGAAAGCAGGAATGGCCATACTTGCATCATATAAAAAAGACTTTAAATAAAAAGCAGAAAAAAGAAAAGAAAAGTCCACTATGTAATGAGAAAGGGGACAATTCAGTGAGAGGAAATAACAATTGTTACTATATGTGTACCCACTACCAGAGCACTTAGATATAGAAAGCAAGTACTAACAGACCTAA
Organism: Glis glis; assembly: GCA_004027185.1. Lineage (NCBI taxonomy): Eukaryota > Metazoa > Chordata > Mammalia > Rodentia > Gliridae > Glis > Glis glis. The sequence continues at coordinate 12,446 of PVJS01000099.1, read as the reverse complement.
AAGAGAGAGATATACTCACTCCAATGTAATTATAGTAGGGGACTTTAACACCTCACTTTCATCAATGGACAGGTTATCTAGACAGAAAAGTCAACAAAACCAGTAGAACTGTACCCTAGACCAAATGGACCTAACAGACATATACAGAACACTCCATTCCACAGCTGGAGAGATTCTTTTCAACTACACATAAAACCTTCTCCAGGATAAATAATATGGTATGCCACAAAACAAGTATCTACAAATTAAAACAAAGTGAAATCATGCCAAATATCTTTTTCAACCATAATTCAATAAAAGTAAAAATCAATAATAGGAAGAAATTTGGAAACTACACAAATACATTGACATTAAACAACTTACTCTTGAGCAATCAAGGAACCAAGAAAGAACTTCAGAATTGAGTTGAAAAATTTCTTGAAACCAAAGAAAATGGAAACACAACATACCTGTGGGATACAGCAAAAGTGGTATTAAGAGGAGGATGTATAGCAATCCAAGTGTACATTTAAAAAGCAGAAGGATCGTAAATTAAAAAAAAAACTACCTTTGCACCTCAAGGAACTAGATAAACAGGAATAAACCAAACTCAAAATTATTAGAAAGGAAGAAATAATAAAAACCAGACCAGAAATAAGTGAAATATAAATACAAAAGATTAATGAAATGAAGAGCTGGTTTTTCAAAATAGTAAACAAAATTAGCCAGGTATGGTGGCACATGCCTGAAATCCCAATACTTGGGATGCTGAGACAGGATTGCAGGTTCAAAGCCAGCAGTGAGTGGTAACTTAGGGAGAGCATGTTTCAAAGCAAAAAATAAAACAGGGTTGGGGGTGTAGCTCAAAGACAGAATGTTCCTGGGTTCAATATTCAGTACTACAAAAGTAAATTAACAAATTAATCAAATAAATATACACAAAATTGACAACTCTTACCTAGACTAGTAAATAAAAGAGAAGACTCAAGTAAATAAAATTAGCCATGAGAAAGGAGTCATTATCATTAACACCACAGAAAAATAAAGAATTATTAGAGATTTTTATGAACAACTATATGCCAACAAATTTGAGAACCTATAAGAAATGGATGAATTCCTTAGCCATGCACCTTATAAGACTGAATCATGAAGAAATAGAAAAGCTGAACATACTGAGAACAAGCAATAAGACTGAATCAGTAATAAAAGGTCTTCCTTCAAGAAAAGAAAAAAAGATCCCCAGGACCAGATGGCTTCACTGCTGAATTCATACCAAACCTTTTAAGAACTAATAACAATTCTTCTTAAGTCTTTCCAAAAAATTGGAGAGGAGGAAATTCTTGCAAACTCTTTCTGAGGCCAGCATTACCCTGACACCAAAACCAGACAAGATTTAACAAAAAGCTACAGACCAACATTCTTGATGAACATACATGCAAAAATCCTCAACAAAATGTTAGCAAGCCAAACCCAACAGCACCTTAAGAAGATGAATCATTGTCATCAAGTGAGATTCATCCCAGGGATGCAAGGATGATTTACCATATGCACAACCAAAAAATAATGATGCATCATATTAACAGAATGAAGGAAAAACCATATGATCCTCTCCATAGAGCAGAAAATGCATTTGATAAAATTCAACATCCTTTCATTAGTAAATCTCTGAAAAAATTAAATATAGAAGAAATGTACCTCACACAATGAAGGTCATATACAGCAAACCCACAGGTAGTGGGGAATGGAGATAAGGCGAAAGCTATCTAAGATTTGGAACAAGACAAGGATGCCGACTCTCTCCACTTTCAGTCAACATAGTACTGAAAGTCATAACCAGAGTAATCAGGCAAGAGAAAGTAACAAAAAGTCATCCAAACTGTAAAGGAGGTAGTTAGAGTCCCACTGTTTATAAATCACGTGATCTTATGTATAGAGAGCCCCAAATACCACCTGAAAAATGGACAGAACTAATAAACTAACTCAGAAAACTTGCAGAATACAAAATCAACATACAAAAAATCAGTAGCTGTGCTATAAACTCATAGCAAATTATCTGAGAAAGAAATCAAGATAGCAATCCTATTTACAATAACTCAAAACAAAACAAAACCCTAGGAATAAATTTAACCAAAGAGGTTTAAGATCTCTACAGTGAAAACTGTAAAAGCATTGATGAAAGATATTGAAGAGGACAAACAAAACAGGAGACATTCTGTGTTCATGGATTGGAAGAATCAATATTGTTAAAATGTTCACATTACCCCCCAAAAAACCTACAGATTCGATGCAATCCCTATGACAATGCAAATGTCATTCTTCACAGAACTAGAAAAAAATATTAAAAAGTGTATGGAACCACACAAACAAACACAAAAATCTTGAGCAGGCATTACACTACCTGACTTCAAAGTATACTATAAAGCTGTAGTAATCAAAACAGCATGGCACTGGCATAAAAACAGACCACTGGAATTGAATAGAGAGCCTAGAAATAAACCTGCACATCCACAGCCAACAAACCCGCACAAAGGCACTAAGAACATGAATCGAAGAAAAGACAGTCTCTTCAATATATGTTGCTGGGAAAACTGGGAGTTCACATCCAGAAGAATGAAACTACACCTGTCAAACAACACTGATTGTTGATATACAACAATCACCTCAAAATGCATCAAAGACTGAAATTTAAGACTTGAAGCTATAAGACTACTAGAAGTAAACACGGGAAAACACTTCAGAACACTGGAATGGGCAAAGATTTGTTTTTGAGTAAGACCCCCAAAGCCCAGGAAACAAAAGCAAAGCCATGCATTGTGGTGCATGCCTGTAATCCCAGTTCTTGGGAAGCTGACATAGGTTCGAGGCCAGCCTCAGCAACTTAGCAAGACCCTGTTTCAAAATAAAAAAAAGTATAAAGGTCTGAGGGTATAGCTCGGAGGTAGAATGTTCCTAGGTTCAATCCCCAGTATGGGGGGAAAAAAAGCAAAAATAAACAAGTGAGGTTACATCAAATTAAAAAAAAAACTTCACAGCAAGGGAAATAGTCAACAGAATTAAAAAGACAATCTACAGAATGGGAGGAAATATTTTTGCAAACTATACATCTGACAAGGGGTTAGTATTCAGAATATATAAGAAACTTGAACAATTTAGCAGCAAAGCTCCAAATAATCCAATTAAAAATGAGCATAACCTAGACATTTTTCAGAAGAAGACATATGAATGGCCAACAAGTATATAAAACATCAACAATAATCAGGGCAGTGCAAACCAATCCCACAACAAGATACGGCCTCACTACAGATAGAATAGCTATTATCAAAAAGACAAAAGATAACAAATGCTGATTAGCAGGTAGGGAAAGGGAACTCTTACATACTGTTTCTGGGAATGTAAATTGGCAAAGCCCTCAAAGAATACTACGCAGGTTCCTCAAAAAATTAAAAATAGAACTACCATACGACCCAGCAATCTCACTCCTGGGAATATATCCAAAGGAAATGAAATCAGTATGTCAAAGAGACATCTGCATCCCCATGTTTATTGCATGTTAGCCAAGAAATGGAAAGAACTGAATCATCCATCAACTGATGGATAGATAAAGAAAACATGGTATCTAAACCCAACAGAACACTATTCAGCCATGAAAAGGATGGAATCCTGTCATTTGTAATAACCTGGATGGAGCTGGGGGACATTATATTAAGTGTGATAAGCCTGCCTCAGAGAGATAAATAATGTACAGTCTTTCTCATATGTAAGATCTAGAAAAGTTAATTTCATAGAAGTTGAAAGTAGAACAGTGGTTACCCAAGACTGGGGAGAGGAGGAGGAAGAAAGGGATATGGAAAGGTTGGTCAATTGGTACTAAGTTATAGTTAGATATGAGAAAGAAGTTCTGGGGTGCTGTTGTACAGCAGGATAACTATATATAATGATAATGTATATATTTCAAAAAATATAGCAGACATGTTTTGAATGTTTTCATCACAGATAAATGGTAAATATTTGAAAAGATAGGTATGTTAACGCTGATTTGAACATTACATAAGGTATACGTGTATTGGACATTATGTAATGTATATAGGTATCGAACATTACATTATGTATATGGGTATTGAAGCATCCCATGGTATCCCATAAATATGTATACTTTAAATGTGTATTCATTCATGGGAAAGGTTGTTTCCTATTTAAAGTCTACAAAACTCTAGGGTGTAAATAGATCTTTACTCCTCTAGTTGTAGCAGTACTGATTATTTAATGAGGTTAAAATTGTGTATATCAAATAAAAGAAGGCATACCATGTTTAGATTTTTCTAATAAACGTGGAACACTGAGTGAAATAGAAAAATTCATGATAAATGAACTTGATGACTCACCTCCCACAGCATCTTCCCTGGACAAGTCTTCAGGGCGCAGCTTCTGGGGCGGCCAGAGCTGGACACTCCTGGCCCAATGTGCAGGGCAGGCAGTAGGTCATCTTGCCCGCTCAGGATATCTTCCTGTATATCGGAAGAAGAATCCTGGGAAATGTATGACAATAGAGACAGCTGCTGACGTCTTGCTGGAGAAGACCATGGGGAAATGACTAATAGTTTATGTACAGTTCAAAGAATTTTTTATTGGCACCCAATAATTGTACATATTTTAGGGTACAATGTGGTGTTTCCACCCATGTGCACATTGTGTGATGACACCATACACACCACCTTCAATGTTTCTCTTCCTTGTGGTGAGAACCCTTCTCTCCTTTGTGACAACATGGACAGATCTGGAGGACATTACGTGAAGCAAAGTAGGCCAGGCACAGAGGGACAAAAGACTGCACGGTCCCACCTATAGGTTGAATCTAACGAAGTTGATCTCAAAGAAGAAAGAGAAATAGTGACGAAGCTGATTCATTAAACTGACACACCCAGCCCTGGTGTCGTCAACATGAAAACTTATGTCATAAAAAAAAATCTCAGAGACAACTACAAAGATCAAAGCAAACCTGTTTCTTGTCCTGAAAAAAATAAGAACCTGGGCTCTACAGTCAGTCACATGTCCATCCGGAATCTACCACCTTTTATAGAAGCTGGTGGTGTTAGGCAGCTGCTTGTCGTCTCTAGCATTTATTTATTTTGTCTACCAAATGTGGATAATGTTTTCTTCTTGGTTGGGTGGTTGTAGAGATCAAATCACATTAGCTTGGTACCTGTGCACCCCCAAACCTGACATACGTGATATCCATTGTGCCAATCAGAGATGGTATCTATGAGACCAAATCCCATCTCTTCTGTGGACAGAAAGCTCTACGGAGCTGGAACCCTATCTCCTTTCTGCCTGTAGTGCCCGACACCATGACTGTCACGTAACAGGCACCTGGGAAACAGCGATTGAACAAGTGAATGCGTATCCTTCAACATAAAAACTTGGAAAAATTTAGCCATCATTTAGTCTTCTAAGGAAGCTATGTGATCTCTATTTTCTACACCCAGTACTAGTTTTGTATGTGAACGAATTGTGATTACAGAATATTTTCCACCAGAATGTGATCATATTTATGGAAATTGTCATGTATCTTCAGCAAAGCAAACCTTGACTCCATTGTCCTGCATAGAGTAAGTCCAGAGAACAATAGACTTTCTTAGCGGAGCCCCCCCACTCCACCCCATATTGCTACAAAATCGCAAAGGGGGGGGGGAAGGAAAGTAATTTTCTCAACAAAGCATCTCTACATGTGGGTGGTCGATGATGTTTACCTAAAATGGATTTGTGGCTGAAGAGAAAATTCTTATTTCCCGAAAGGTGACTCTCACTAATGCTGATTACAGAAATAAGTTATACCATTTGATGTTAGAAGCAGAGAGGGGGAAAAAAGGAACTTTCTAATTTATTCCTGCCCCATTCAAACAAGGGCCAGGAAAGATTACACGTTTTTCTGCAACTCTGAGCTGTGCAGAGGCAGGAAACTGTATCAATATTGAAATTGCAGATTCTGAAACATTTGAATTGCTCTCTGCCCACCACCAGCAGGTTCTTCTACTTCTCTTTCCTCTCTGCCAGTAATGTACATGAGCAGGGGCTCACAGTGCGACTCTGGGTGGCTGCCTCCCCTCCCCAGACCTAGGACAGCTCTCAACAAGCCTGCGTACCAGCAACATGGGACCTAGCTTCTCGTGCATATTTTCCCTCAAAATATTAAGTGTTGAGACCCTGTTTCATAAATGAGGAGGGGAGCTGGGGGTATATCTCAGAGGTGGAATGCCCCTGGGTTCAATCCCCAGTAGAAAAAAAATCATTACAATCACTTTTTCCCTCCTGAACAATAATTTCCAAAGTAGGTTATGATGAGAAACCCTTTCCATAAAAAGCAGATTGAGCATTCTTTGCATCACACCAGGCAAGGGGTGGTGGCACACCCTGGCTGCTGTACTCCCACCTGGGCCCCACCAGCACCTGAGGAGGCATCTCCAGGGTCCCCGGATGGGCTGGGAAGAGGGGCAGGTGGAGCCCAGGAAAGGGGCTGGGGAAGGAAGCAGCTCCACCTGGACGCATCTTCCTCCTCTGCCAGCATCCACCCTGGGACTGCCCTCAGCTCCCCGTTGAGGGGACTCAGTGCGACCGCCTGAATATGAGGGCAGTTTTTCTAATCGCAAAACTCTCCGTTGACCATTTCTGGCCCAAGGAATCAGTGGCTACTCTTGGTACAGGCTGTGATCACAGAGCTCTGTCTTGAAGCGCCAACTCCCCTTGGGATGAGGCATGGAATCGGTAATTCACAAGCAAAAGTGGCCATGGGAGAAGACCGTGGGAAGGTCTGTTTTATGACAGGCTGTGGACTGTTAGCCTCTTCCTAAGTATTTCTTTACTACTCAGTCAGAGAGTCTTGAGTCGAGTCTTAATTGAGCTTCACCAGCTCACAAACTTATTATTTCATTACCTGTACAAAGGAAATGGTGACCTTAGTAATTTAAGTAATAAAATATTTGTGAAATGGCCAAATACATTTCTGGGGAATGTTAGGTGCTGAAGAAATAGCAAGGAAAGCAGAGTTTGAACATGTCCCTGTCTTCCACCTCCCTTCATAGCACTCAGGGCAAGAGGATGTGGCACACCAGGAAACAGGGATGGTGAAGGGCTTTCAAGATGGCTGCTTTTTAAGGAAATTCTGGGTACTTTACACCCAATGACTTAGTTAATCCTCTCATCCACCCAGCAAGGGAGGTATTTAAACCTCCCCTCATGAAGACACTAAATCGGAGAAGTTAAAAACTTGACCGAGCCCAGCATGGTGGCTCATGCCTATAATCCCAGGACTTGGGAGGCTGAGACAGGGGGATCTTAGGTTTGAGGATGGCTTCAGCAACTTATGAGACCCTCAGCAATGTAGGGAGACCTGCTTCAAATAAAAAAAATAAAAATAAAAAGAGCTGGAGGTGTAGCTTGGAGTAGAATGCCCCTGAGTTCAATCCCTAATACCACCCCCCTCCAAAAACACAAACAAACAAAATTGTCCAAAGCCACAAAGCTAAAGGAAGAGGTACAGCTGGGTTCAGATTGTGAGTTTATCTAACTTCAAAGCCCCTGGATTTCCCCTAATTAGGTGAGCAAGGTGAGCCTAAGACAGGATCTTTGTCCCTTAAGCTGAGAGCCGGTGGCAGAATGAATCAAGATGAGTCAGATGTCCAGGTTGGACTCCAGCCTCTGTGTTTGCGCTCTCTGTGACTCAGTCCTTACCTATAAAATCAGGATAATATCACTTGTGTGCTGCATTGCCCGGTATGTGGCAAAGGCTGTTCTGAATGCTTCCAAGTATTTATTGACTCATTTAAACCTCACCAAAACCCTAGGAGGGAAGTAGAGTTATTATTCCCATTCTATCCATAAGGAGGCTGAGTCATGATGGATGTTAAAACAAGGGTGCCTATAGATACAAGAGTCTGCGGCCAAGCCTGGATTGCAGAGATCCAAGCAGTCGGTCCCAGAGCCTGCACCCGAGCATGACATTTTTTTAGTAACTTGCCCATAGTCTTGCTGTCTGGCCACAATGATATGATGCTCGAAAGTCCTTAGAATGATACCTTTTTCCCATAGAGTCATTTGATAAATGGGAGCAATTATTTTATATGACAGTCAGCCCTCTATATTCATGAGTTCTGCATTGGTTGAGCTAGGATAGAAAAGATCTGGAAAGCTGGGCGTGGTGGCACACACCTGTAATCTCAGTACTTGGGAGGCTGAGACAGGAGGATCGCAGGTTCATGGCCAGCCTCAGCAACTTAGTGAGACTTTCAGCAACCTAGTGAGACCCTGCTTCAAAATAAAATAAAAAAGCCGGGTGTGGTGGCGCATGCTTGTAATCCCAGTACTTGGGAGGCTGAGACAGGAGGATCTGGGTTTGCGGCCAGTCTCAGCTACTTAGTGAGGCCCTCCGCAACTTAGTGAGACCCTGTTTCAAAATAAAGAATAAAAAATAGGGCTGGGTGTGTAGCTAAGAGGTAGAATGCCCCTGGGTTCAATCCCTGGTACCACATAATAATAATAATAATAATAAAATAGGCTGGGGGTGTAGCTCAGAGGTAGAATGCCCCTGGATTCCATCCTAGTTTTAAAAAAATCTGGAAAAAATTACAACTGTACTGAACATGTTGAACATGGGCAGAGGTTTTTTTTTTTCCTTTTTCTTGACATTATTCCCTAAACAACAGAGCATAACAGCTATTTTCATGGCATTTGCATTGTAGTAGGTGTTAAAGTCATCTAGAGAGGATTTAAAGTGTACAGGAGCACGTGTATAGGTTATGTGCCAACGCTGTGCTGATATTTCATGTCAGGGACTTGAGCATCCTCAGAGTTTGATGTCTGTAGGGGTCCTAGAACTGATCCCTCAGGGACACCAAAGGATGACTCTACTGCTATTTCATGGTTGTTACCTATGCAACAGCTAACCCTTATGAAGCTCAGAGTGACTCCCAAAATGCGGGGTTGAGACCAATGGTCCTGAGGAGCTGCCCTGAGCATCAGTAAAAGTTAGAGTATGGTCTGCAGGGGCCAAGGGTCCTTCCAGGGGTCAAGGTGAGAGTTTTTTTTTCTGTCTTCTTCATCTTCTTTGTCTTTTTCTTTTAATTGTGGTACTGGACTTTCCACCCAGGGGCATTCTACCCCTAAGCGACACTCCCAGCCCTTTTTTATTTTTTACTTTGAAACAGGGTCTCTCTCTTGGTTGCTGAGAGTCTTGCTGAGTTGCTGAGGCTGGCCTCAACCTGTGATCCTCCTGTCTCAGCCTCCCAAGTACTTGGATTATAGGCATGCACCACCACACCTGACTTCAACATTTTTGCAATTCAACCATTTGAAACAATTCCTGAAAAAGGAATGGTATAATTCCATTCTCAGCCCATAAGCAGAAAAGAGAGAAGGGGCCGGGCGTGGTGGCACACGCTTGTAATCCCAGTACTTTGGGAGGCAGAGACCGGAGGATCTGGGGTTCGCGGCCAGCCTCAGCTCTCTCTCTGTCTCTCTGTCTCTCTGTCTCTCTCTACTTAATGAGGCCCTCCGCAACTTCGTGAGACCCGGTTTCAAAATAAAGTATAAAAAAATAGGGCCGGGGGCGTAGCGCAGAGGTAGAACGCCCCTGGGTTCAATCCCCGGTACCGCAAAAAAAAAAAAATAAAGAAATAAAGAAAGAAAAGAGTGAAGGGGGAAGCTGCTGTTATAAAGAAAAATAGGAGTCTGATGACTTAATCACAGATAATCCCAACAGCAAATGGAATGCTTTTGTGTTTAAAGCAGTAAGAAAGCTTCTCAGGCAGTTGTCTTCTAGGCTCAGGTCTTTATAGCAGCTTTCCTCTTAACATCTGTTAAACAAAGTTAGTCCCAATATCATCCAATATCAAGGAAGCCGGGTGTGGTGGCGCACGCTTGTAATCCCAGTACTTGGGAGGCTGAGACCGGAGGATCCGGGTTCGCCACCAGCCTCAGCTACTTAGTGAGGCCCTCTGCAACTTAGTGAGACCCTGCTTCAAAATAAAGAATAAAAAATAGGGCTGGGGGTGTAGCCTGGAGGTAGAATGCCCCTGAGTTCCATCCAAAATAAAAGTCAAGGAAAAAAACCTGGTTTGGTGGCACACTCCTTTAGTGCCAGTACTTGGGAGGCTGAGACAGGAGGATTATAGGTTTGAGGCCAGCCTCAGCAACTTAGTGAGACCCTGTTCCAAAACAACAACAACAAAAAAATAAAGTAGGGCTGGGAGTAAACTGGGGGTATAGCTCAGTGGTAGAGAGCTCTCTGGGTTCTATCCCCAGTACCAAAAAAAAAAGTCCTGGAAAACAAAAATTCATGATAAAAAGCAACAGCCCCCAGATTCTACCCATACCCTTGACCCTATCCCCTAAGAGAATCACTTCTCTTGATTTTTGTTATTAAATTGTCAAAAACAATAGGCTCAGTATACTTTTGTTTCTCACTCTATCAAATTCACACACTACTGATTCCCTACTATGATACAACATAGTTTGGGTCACTTTCATGACCTCCTACCTAAAATTTTTAAATTTAGTTAATTTTAGTGGCTTATTTTATGTTTACTATTTTAGTCCATCTATCGTTTACCAGAATAATTTCTAAAAATCATGTTTTCTTTGAGAGCAGTTTTAGGTTCACAGCAATTTCAGCAGCATGTAGCGCAGTCCCTTATGCCCCGCCCCCACACTGCCCAGCCTCCCTCACTGTCAACCTCCCCTGCTAGAGGGACACAGGGACACGTCTGTGCCTCAGTGGCCCTCATCTTCACCCACAGTTCATAATTTGCTAGAACACACTTAAGGTACCGTAAATAATTCTATGGGTTTTGACAAATGTATAGGGATGCGTGTCCACCATCACAGCACCCTACAGAATAGTTTCACTGCCCTAAACATCCTCTGCTGGGCCTGTTCCTTCCACCCTCCCTGCTAACCTCTGACAACCACTGGCTTGTTTCCATCTGTCTACAGTTGTGCTTTTTCTAGAATATTCTGTGGTTGTGTATTCTCTTCACATTGGCTCCTTCCTGTTAGTGCAATGTGTTGAAGTCTCCTTCGCCTCTCTTCATACTTTGAGAGCTGATTTCCTTTCAGTTCTGAGTAATATTCCATTGTCAGGACGTGTCACAGCTTATTAATCTATCCACCTACTGAAGGACATCCTGGTGGTTTGAAGGTTTGACAATTACAAATAAAGCTTTAATAAGTGCTCAGGAGCAGGTTTTTGTGTGGACATTGTTTTCAACTCATTTGAGTAAATACCGAGGACTGTAATTGCTGGGGGGCATAGCACGAGCATGTTTAGTTTTGTAGGAAGCTTCCACATAACCTTCCAAAGTGGCTGTTACCCTCTGCATTCCTACAGCAGCGAAAGACACTTTCCCTCCAGGTCCTCACCAGCACTTGGTGGTATCAGCATTCTGGATATGGGCCATTCTGATAGGTGTGCCATATCTCATGGTTGTTTGTGTTTCCCTGTTGTCATGATGTAGAGCATCTTTTCATATGCTTACCATCTGTGTATTTTTTTTTTTTGGTACTGGAATTGAACTCAGGGGCATTCTACCTCTGAGCTACACTCCCACACTTTTTATTTTTTATTTTAAAGCAGGATCTTGCTAAGTTGCTGAGGTTCTCATTAAATTGTTGAGGCTGACCTTGAACCTGTTCTCCTGTCTCATCCTCCCAAGTACTGGGATTACAGGCATCTGCCACCACTCTTAGCCCTGTGTATCTTTTTTTTTAACTTTTTATGTTCATTTATTGGTGCATTGTAAATTATAATTACACATTTTGATATATGTCAGGGTATGAACATCATACATGCACACATTGCACATTTAGCCCTCCCTCCAATCCCACCCTATTCCCCCGCCCTTCCCTCCCTTTCGTGCTCCAGATAGTGATTGAGTCTTATAGGTTTGTGTATGTACATCATGTGCTATAGTGTGTTTCCCTCCACTCCCCGCCCAACTCCCTCAGTTAGGTCACCTTCTTTGTCCATCTAAAGATTTCTTCTTCTTCCTTTCTAAGTCCCTTCTATGTCCCATTTTATCTAGCTCCCACAGATTAGGGGGAACATCCGATTTTTTACTCTTAGTGTCTTACTAATATCGCTTAGCATGATGTTCTCTAGTTCTCTCCATTTCCCTGCAAATGATGTGATTTTGTTCTTCTTTGTGGTTGCGTAAAATTCCATTGTGTACATATCCCATAGTTTTGTGATCCATTCATCTGTTGATGGACACCTTGGATTGTTCCAAAGTTTGGCAATTGTGAATTGTGCAGCTATAAACATAGATACACATGCATTAGTCTGGTAATTAGGTTTTAGTTCTTTGGGGTAGATGCCTAGAAGTGGTATCGCTGGGTCATACGGTAGGTTTATTCCCATTCTTCTGAGGATCCTCCACACTGTTTTCCAAAGCGGTTGCACTAATTTGCAATTCCACCAA